>BMAW01049878.1:465767-513406 GCA_019974015.1 Nephila pilipes | reverse complement strand
GAAAGGAAAGTTAAAAAAAATAAATAAATTCCAAAATGAAAAAGTGAGAAGAGAAACAGAAATAAAAGAATACAAAGAAAGAAAAGGGGGAGGAGGTGAGAACAATCTTTAATTGAGAGCGTCAACGATAGCTGGAAAAAGTTTATAGGAATGACAATAAAATATATAAAAGAGAAAAAGAGGAAAACAAGAGACGTTGGGATGAATTAGAGTTAGCTCGAGGTGTGGACACGAGTAGACCATCCAAAATCTTTGACGCTTTTGTCCTGAGACGTCAAAACAATGAAAACCAACATAACAAAGAAAATAAAGGGAACAAAAACGGAAAGAAACAGTTAAAGAAAGAGGAATAAAGCAACGGAGATGAGAAGAAAAATTGGGAAATTGCAGAGAACCATTAGCATTCGATTTGCCAAGCATTGCTTTAGACGCCTAATTTGTTAATGGATAGGGCCGCGATGGTCTTTCAGCTAACGCAATTACACCTGTTTAGCGGTCAAAGTGGCGAAAAGGCCAAGAAAGGGATTTTTGTTTAATTCTCTCTTTTCTTCTCATTCCCCGGGCTTTTCCAGAATTCTTCCTTTGTTTTGTTGTGACGCTTAAAGATGCTGAATATTCATCCATCCTTCTACCTTTTCCTCCCTCACCCTCCAGCGTTTTACTCAGAAAATTGTATTACCGAATCCTAAATATACTGACATTTTCAATAGTGGTTCCTAAATAGGCACGTGTCAATTGACTTTTTCTTATTCACACTTACCACCCTATAAATTATGGCACAGCATAGAAGACGTGAATAATTTGCGCTGGCTATTTAAACTCACTAAGTATCATTGTTTCAAGAGAGTGGTAAGAGGTTATGAAGACTTTGATGGCTGTTGTTGGCGACTTATGGTAATGAACCATTTTTCTTATAATTTAATGTCTTTCATTTTTTGAATGAACGCTAATTCGATGAAATGTCTTTTCTAGTAATTAAGTTTTTATTCCTCTTCTTTCGCAAAATTCGAGAAAGAAGAGAGTGATGGAAAAAAATTAGAAGATTAATGAATGATTATAAATGATCCTTTTCGCTGAAATTCAAATGTGCCAATTTCTACTCTTGCATGGCTTTATCATGAAATATTTAACTCACTATATGAGAATAGAAATTATTTTCTGCGCAAAGTGTCGATAAACTACGCATCAATTAAAAACATAAATACAGCCAATTCAAGTTAAGCAATGCTTCTAACCTTTGTTTCTCCATTTAGGTCGATGACACAAACAACTTTCTATAGATTTGATTGGTTAAATTGCAGTCTAACACTATGGAAGGGCAACTAGCGATGGACTATGTTCTTATGAACTACAAACTTAAAAAGGCTGGGGCAATCCAATTTCTATACATGAGGTTTAACTGAATGTTGTACAGATTTAAGGATAATCAGCGTTAGAAACGAATCTCTCTACCAATAACCAGACTAAAAAAATCAGATAGCCTACACTACGATAAGATATACTACAACCATATACAAATATAGGGATATTCAGTTTAAAGCATACTCACAAGGGGTTGGTGCTTTTAGCAGACGTCATTTTGAACCTCGGTCAAGATGAAACAACACCGGTTGACATTCCTCTTCCACTATTCACCATCCCACGCAGAAAGATTCAGTACTCGACGATTTTGAGCGCTCAACCATTCTTAGAGGACCACAACTCGTAATACCACGACTTGTACGGAAACATGGTCTGTGTACGTATCATTGCCTTTCTGCAGCTCTCAAACAAAGGGATATTATCAGAAGATGAGCATTTCTTGAAAATTGGTGAAAACCAATTAGACGTGGGAAGTAAAATATGTAAAAATATCCGTTGTTGAAGCAAAATTTACAATATATCGACATAAATTCTATGAGACATCCGCTAAAATGCATGCCTGCATTATTGGGCAACCAAAGATCTGCATTTATACACACAGAACTTTATCATTTAAGAGCATAATCAATTTAATATGTCGGACCTTAAGATTAACGAGCGGCGAGCATTAATTTAATTATCATTTTAAAAGCTTTGAATGAAAGTCATTAGTAACTTATATCTCGGCGAAGAACAGTAAAATTGAAATGAGAAATGCAGGTTCAATTTTCAGATAAAATATTTTAGATTGTTTAACTTATTAGAAAGGAGCTCGTATTCTGCTATATTTGAACAGATATTAGAAACTCATTTGAGACTCCTTTAAAAGTGACGATTTGAAGATTTAATATAAATAAGAGAAATTGTTAATGTATATTCATTAAACACTTTCATTGAATTGAAATTATTAAAACATAAATATACATGTCATGCAATGTAGCGGAAAAGTAATTTATCATGGAAGGGATAGAGATACATAGAGACAAGATTAGAAATTATAATCTATAATTCGCAATATATACATTGTGAGTGTATGGACCGAGAGTGAATCATTCCGCAAATCATGAGCAATACGTAACTTCATTTTTTTTTTTTTTTTTTTTTTTTTTTTTGTCTTTAATTCCCCCTTTGCCAATCCGTATATCCCTTGACATCGCACATAAGAACGCCTTTCGGAAGAAGTAAATCTTTTTGACACTTGTGGTCTCGAAATGATCTCGTGATTTTTATCGCTTGTTTTCTCGCAGCAGGATTGTTCTCTTATAATATTCTTAACCCACTTGATCAGTATGTATTTCTACTTTAAGGAGAAATGAAAGTCATAATATAAATAGAATTCCATCTCGGTAATTAGTTGCGGTTGCTCGTGAAATGCATAATAAATTGTTGATTCTGTAAGTTTTGATGATTTTATCTTCGTCATACCTGAAGATATGAATATAAAAATTAACTAAAAGTTTTTGTGAAACATTTTTTCATCTCATTCATTCAAATTATGCTTTTCAAATTATGTCGAATTCTCTAATGTACATTAATTAACATTAGTTAAGAGTTATCTTTTGTGAGATAAATAATAATTTTTTTTTTCATGTAAATAAGCACGTAAGAAAACAGTTTCTCGACAAAAAAAAATTACAAATAAACAAAGAGGGAAAAACCGTGGCAAATTTATTAAATGGTATTAATTAATAGCAGTATCTGGTTCTATATTTCTATATGAGATCTTTTTAAGGGAGGTTACTCCACAGCATTCTGTTATGTTAAAAATCACCAAGTCTAAGGAATTTTTTTTGAAAAAAGTGACTGGTTGTAGAAATATGAATTTTTTTGTTTATTTATTGTAAAGTTATTATTTAAATGAGAGAATTTATTAAAATTTCAATCATTTGCTTATTTATTTTATTCATTGTGTATGACGCATACTATTTAAAAATAATGAAAATTAGTGTGCATTTCAACCTCTAAAAATTTTCCGAATAATTTTTTTTTGACAAAATCTCTCGTGAAAATATTTGTTTGTTGATAAATAATATGTATGCCAAGTTTTAAAGCAATAAAATGAGTAGGTTTTTCAAAAATGTTCCTTTTTTGAAAACACTTTTGAGAAAATGCAATTTAATGTAAAAACATACAACATTTTCTAATGCATACCTGCCCCATAGCTTGGATTGCTGTGTTTACCTTCTAGATCATCTTCTAGACTATAATTTAATAGTCTTTTTTTAATTATAGCTTATTTTCTCTTTATAAAGCAGCCTTTTCTACTTTCCTAATGCGAATACCATCTGCTTCTTGTAACACTGACTATCGCCTAAGTATTGCGTATGTCGTAGCTTGTGTAATGACTGAACGATTGAAGATACGAAGAGTACCTCCAACTTTTACCCCTTCTCTGTTTCCAAAGTAATTTGCTGAACTCTTCAGGTGTGTATATGTCTATGCCTCAAATTACACAAATACCTTAAAAGACGACCTTATCGACATTACTGTTGTCGCGACACTATTTAGCAAAATATGTCCCCCTTTTTTTTGCCCGTTGCCATCGACAGCCATGCTTTACTTGGGTTTCTATCATTATTTGAAATAGTTTCTGCAGCAGCTAATTTCATAGAAATTTTTGCGTTGTTCTCTGTCGCATAATTCATAAACCGCTTTGTTGGGGGAGGTAAATTCATCACACGTAAATCACTTTCGGAGCAGCATATCCTTTGCTAACAATTTCATAGCATATGATAATCCCATTTTAACTTCGTACACTTTAGGATCTTTTTCATTTGCTAAAAGCTTAGTGACCCTAGTATTTAAAACTGGTCGTTTGAAAACACAACCGAGAGAGACGACATATTAATTGTTCTGTAACCAAACCTTAAATTTTACCAACCACAGCTAATATAAATGCCTTGGTTTGGCCCTTTATACACAATACATATTTTAAGGAACTGGGAAAAATAGGAATCTCAATTATTTCAATGAAATTATCACAAGTATTTAAAAACGCTTCATACTCTTCAGCACACTAACCTAACTTTGATCTAGATGCTGAATTGCTGATGTTCAAAGTTTTTAATTTTTCTGCTGCTTTTATAATTTCGTAACATTTTTTTAGATTTACAAGTTCCTCCAAATTTTTTGTCAATAATCGAGAATGAAATCAACCCATATCACGTGCGATACTTTGTGATGCACGGGAATTTGTTGGTGATTTCAATAAAAAAAATCAAGCCATAATGTATCAATAGAACTGATAAAGACTGGTGTCAAATGGAAGAAATTTTTTCCATTTAGCGAAAAAAAAAAAAGAAGAAAAAAAACAGTATGTGCAATCCTATATGTACACAAACTACTATTCACTTTAATTCTTTTGTCAATAATCAATTGCCAATCGAAATAAATAGTTCAAAGAACTTAAAATCGTTTGATAAGGCTGGTAAGCGGCATATCTACTATGTTTTGGTTTCAAAGGAGAGTGGCAACCAGCTTTCCCCCACCCACTCCCGATTCTTGACAGATGTACACATGTTTTTTAAAAATATTTAAAATACTTCTATTTATTTAGTTAGAACAAAATTTTTAATTGTTTTAGAAGCAGGAAGATTTTTACTTTATTTCCCACTAATAATAATAAATTAGTAAATAATCCATTTTTTGACCGACACCCTTAGGTTCTTATATGATAGAAAAAAATAAAAAGCATTTTCCATGAACTTTATTAAAATTATGCCTTCAGTATGGGATGCACTTTTTTTTTTTATTAAAAAAAAAAAAAAAAAAAAATTCAATGTGTCGCGCGATTTCAATATCCTTTCCCCATCCCTATTTGATGAATCCCATTGAATTATCAGCTGTGGAAAGTATACATAAATTAAGTTGAATGTAAGTTCAATATTATCTTTCATGCCGAATGAAATTTTATATATCTGTTATATTTCTATATCTTCTATTGATGCTGATTAAATTGAAATTATAGAATTGGGTAAATATTTTATCTGGAGAATACTAAAAAGTGCGCTTTTGTTAGTTTTATTGATTATGCAATAAACTTCGAATTATCAAATCTGAAATGTTAGTAAATATCGTTCTCTTTCTTTTTTTTTTCCTCCAATAAAACATATTTTGTTTTCAAAAATAAATAATTAATCAATTTACTAACATTGTAATATCTATTCTGAAATCTAAATATCAACGGTTTTTCTTCCGCTCGAGTGTGAAAATATTTATACTACTGCATTCGTAATACCTGTTCATTTCCAACTCGTGGGCCTGCTATCTTATTTCACACGGGAGCGTTTTTTAAACGCGCGTCTATATATTACGGAATAAAATGCATCGTAGATCTTCATTTCCATTTCATCACGGATATAAAAACATTCTCCTCCGAAAGAAGCGTCTCTCCACAAAAAAGAATCATTTGACATTTTCATGCCCTCCTGCTTTACTCGAATCCGCGAGACTAAAGCAGAACACCCTGAACCACGGGATAAAATCCTCTTAAGGATCCTAAAACACCTCTTTGCTTCATCCTTACCCGCCCTGTCTCTCTTAAGAAAACTTTTCTTTCCCATATACCTATACAAACAAAAGTACTGGGATATAAAAACGGGAGAAGAGAAGAGAGAGAAAAAACAAACAGGAAAACAAACTCTTGGCGCTATTTTTCTCTTCCCAGGAGTAAAGATGTAGTTCGTTTATCCCGGAGAAAAGAAAAAGAGCCATAAAATAAAAGAAAATTCTTTCTTTAAAAATAAATAATAATAGGAAAAAATAGTGGAGGAGACCTAAGAAATGGGCTTGTTGGTGTACCGATACAAGGTCTATCCATTGAGTTCTTTCAGCATTATCTCCCGTCTACGGGCATCCCGTGTTTAGGCGAGCTGCCACTCCTGTTTGGTTGCCCCGGGCAACGGGAAGAAGATGCGGCATCTTCTTCCATCAACACCGGTGCGAGGGGCGAACTGCCAAAAACAACCATTCTTAATGGATTTCACATTAAAGGAGAAAACGCCTAGGCCACAAAGCCAATGGACAAATGGAATAGTGCTTCGGCCTCTCTCAATTTTTTGCTGCCTCTCTCTCTCTCTTTTAGGGGTCTTCTACGAGCAGCAATGACGACGCGTCGAGAGATTTTCTCCCTCCCCCCCATATTAATATCGTGAAAAAATGATTTTGTAAGGTTCAGTAGTTGATTTTGTTTTCAAGAGACTCCGTCAGTTTTTGTCATTGGATATAAACATAGGCTTCAGTTTGTACGTGTGGGTTTGAAAAATCGTTGTTTTGTTTTCAGTCAGTTATACTCTCACGTATTTATTTTCTAATTTTATTTTCGTGTGAGTAATTAATAATTTTGTTATATTTCTTTAATTCTGCCAAGATTGCCTATGAAGTTTAAAATTATTTTTCTTACAATGAGTAGGCTAATTTCTGTGGAATATTTGATAGTAGAATAAAATATGATAATTATCGATTATTAATTTTTGAAATAATTATGCAAATATTTTCAGGAATAATTTTTTAAAAATGTTTGAATTTAACGTGTATAAAAATATATTTCCTGTTTAACTATTGTCAATGAGAAATAAAGGGTAAATATGTATTTCTTCATAAAGATACTAATTTCCCGATATTATTGATATGTATGGATTTTTATTAATATAATATTTCCACGATTTTAATTTAAAGGAATTTTTACATCATTTCTGTAATGTGTCTTAATTTGATCGTCTCACTTTTTTTTTTATCTTATTGTTAAATTGCATTTTACATAAAACTCCCTTTTTTTTTTTTTTTTTTTTTTTTATTTTTATTTTAAATAAAAATCCTTTTTTTTTTTTTTTTTTTCTTTTGCTCCCACGTATTCTTTCCCCCTTTTATTTAGAATCATTGAACTTTTGTTCCGACTCATAATAAGGAACATTACCTGAATTTAAAAGAGTCTTATCAAAGTTAGTTGGTTACCGGCCCCTCGAAAAATCTCTTCGGATTTTAGGTAAGAGAAAAAGGGGTGCTTCGAAGAGGTCCTCTGTCGTTACGTTGATTGGGTAATAACGGTCTTCGGGCCCCTCTTTTCTGATGGGAGACGGACGATTTTCACACCTCCATTTCTTTATTTCCACTACGAGTAGGAAAAGAGAGAAAAAAATGTGTATTTAAGTGCCATTCGCGTTGTGTTCCGGGGGGCCCTGTTCTCTTGAAATGGGTAAAGAGGAAGAATTTTCTTTTGGAAAGAAGATTATTTATCGTAAGGACTTTTTCCCCTGTTTGAACAGTTTTTCTTTTAGTGGTATTGGAGAAAAATTTCTTCTCTTGTTTATGATTTGGAGAATCGGAAGGTATCGCTCCATTGCGGAGATGGTATTGACGTTTGAGAGAGAAATTTCTTTCCGATTTCTGTACCATCCGAGAACATGCCAAGGTGAGCCTTGGAATGTTTTTGTGTGGCTGTATAGAATTGGAATTGTTTTAGGTGCTTGTATCAAGAGATATAAACCCGTGAAAATGAAAGAATATTAATTACGATAAAACATTGGTCTATTGATTTTATCACATTAGATTACGTTCTGCATATTTCAAAAAATGTTCATCTTAAGCAGCCCCCTCCCCCCCTCTTTTTTTTTAATATTTTGTTATTAAAAAAAATTCTTTTTCTTTTGAAATATTTCTTTTGAGAAATACTTGAATCTTAAGATTTGCTATAAAATATTTCATTGTATGTATCACATTTTAATTTTCAAAACCTGGTAATTTTAAGAAATGCTCTTTTGCTGAAATGTAATCCAATTTTTGTTTAATGTGATTTTCTCCTAAAATAAATATTTCTTCACTTTTCCAAAAATCAGTTCTAAAAACTTAATGCGCAAAATTTCTTAAAAATTAAACGCTTAGACGAATGATTAAATAACAATAATTTGACGTAATAAATATTTTTTCAAAACTTTTTTATTTTTCACCTTTTAATCAGCATTTTTTGAGTTCTGCATTTCTTTTTATATCGCTAGTTCGCTTCATGTTCTGAATTTAAAAAATATATTTGCTAGCAATCTCCAGCAACAGTTGGATATATCATTCTCGGTAGATATGGGTAACTTACTACCCTTCCCAAAACGGAACATCCGCCCTACAGTTTTAAGGAATTTCAAGCCCAACACGTCAGACTTTCGATGACCTTCCCTCGACTAACTTCTGTAAGCGGGCATATTTAAATCTCGAAATGAAATGTTAACGCACCCCCTTCCAATTATGGAAACAGTTCATCACCCACCAAGAATAAGAAGGCTGGGCATTAATCGCGGAGGAGGGTTTAAGTCGGGCAAAAGATCCTCTTGCCGAGAAGAGACTCTTTTAAAGCCGCCCCAAAGCGAAGGTGGCGAACAAATAATCCTGCCAAGTCGTTAATTCTCGGCTGACGTGACTCGTTCAGCCTCGCGTGCTTTTCTGATTAATAAGCTCCACGGATTTTTAATCGCTTCTCTGAAAAGGATTCTACTTAAAGCTGAATTAACATCTAGATTAAACATCGTATCCGCTGCGATATCCCTCATCTCCGCTCTCTCTCTCTCTCTCTCTTTTGCTCCCCTGCCTCTATTGATCCCTCTAACCTAGGTGGCGTTGTCACTAGTGTTTCGTACGCTGCGATATCTATACTTGTAGTTCTCTCCGTGTGAATGGCAATTCCAAGATATGCAGAGTTGAAACTCGATGTTTTAAACACATTTTAAGGTATAAGATCTTTGTAGGGAGAGAACTCAAATTTTAATATGTGAGGAAGTGAAAAATTAACCGGGCTTTTGCTACATCTCTCTCTTTTTCTCTCTCTAGTCCTTTGCTTTAATTTAATGAATATAATATTAAGAAACACTTTTCTTCGATCCTGAATATTCGATGCATTATCATATGAATGAAAATAATTTATTGTAAGATGATTATTGATTCCTTATATATCACAGTTTCAAATAAATGTTTTTCTTTTAGGTATTTCATAAGCTCAGTATAGTTCTCTTAATTAGTTTCTAATGTATCACTGCCGTTAGAACTTTTTTTCAATGAAATCTTTTAAAATATTTTTAATTGCATAATTTATTGGAAAAAACAATTCACAGTACTTTTTCCTGTCTCAATGCTATAAAAAAATCAATGAAATCAAAAGTACAAAGTTGTACTTCTAACGGTAAATGAACAACGATAATTTTTTTACCGTTATTATACGTCATATAAATAACTGATAATCTAGTCCTTTTTATAATCTCAAGTACCTATTATTTCAGTGACAAATGTATCGTATATAAAAATAATGCATCTCAAAATAGCTATCACTGTATTAAAAAATCCTAATATTGAGAAAAATATTATTGTAATGGAAGATTAAATAACTTTTATGTTTATGAAAGAAATCAAGAAAATTGTCCAGATCAGATAAGCATGTTTACAGACAAATACATACTTGCAAAATTTAAAGCAATATGATTCACGGATTGTTTTATTAATGTCGAAAAGCAGAAACACGACGATTATTTGCGACTGACTCGTACTTTTGAGTTTCGTACAAATAACGAGGTTGACACCCCATCTGCAAACTTCCAAACCACGCCACTTGAGAAATTGGAACCCTAACATGCATCAGCTCCGTTACACGTTGGGTCTGTATTGGCACCATGACTCGACAGAAACGACGCCAGCAGCGAGTTCTTAACAATGATCAGACTACCGTGTCCAGTTAAAGTTATATCTGAATCAATGTTGTTAAAAATATTTGTCAAAATACATTCAGAAAAACAAATGGGATTTAAAGAGTTTCAGCTGCCACGGTAAACTCAATGTCTATTTTCCCAATTTTGTGCCAGTGATGTTCGAGTCCACTCGTTGATTCAACCACTGAATCCATCTCACTGTAGCAGAATACATGTCTATTTCTAACGAACTTCATAGTTCTATTTTTATATGGAAGATAGGAGAATATTGTACTAGTTCATGTGTCAGCCCAGTCCCCTGACCGTAGTTCAGAGTTACTGGTTACGTTGCCAGTATTCTTCATTTAGTTTATATATAAGTTACAGTATATATCTTCATTCGTTATATATCTATAAATTTAAAAGTTCTAATTGCGAATATCATTTTGTAAATCTCTCCCTCCTCCGTTTTATAATTATTTCATTTGAATTGATTCCCCTCCCTTTTTCTTAAGAGGGATTGATGTCCATGTAATTGAAATGTAGCTTGAAAGCTTCAAATATTAACCATAAACGGAGCTCCGTGCAGCTTCCCTAAATTATTTTTAAAGTTTTATTTTGTAATGAAGGAAAATTGGTTTTTTCTTATGAATGCCTCAGTCACCACTTTCTATTGCCATCTTACATTGAAATTTTGCCTATCCATTTATTCGATATCTCTATTTTTCAGAATGATCAATTAATGAAATAGTATCCATTTTCTTATCTCAACTGCATAATGTGAAACCACATTTTACATTTTCTTGAATACTTCCTTTCTAGCATGGTATCTCCAGAATAATGGAGTTTCCATTCAATCTTCAAACTCAATTAATTACCGCAAACCTGCATATTTATGAGAATATGCTAATTAGAACTAAACGATAAGGGTTTTGTTCGTCACTTCCTGCTTGCCCGCTGGGAATATTCTAATTCCTCATCTATTGTTTTTCGAATAATGCTTTATGCCTGCATCTAATATTGTATAGTCTCATTTTTGCATTATGACAAACGAGGGGATTACATTTGTGTTTTTTATTATGTTCCTTTTTTTTTTTTTTTTTTTTTTTTTTTGTAAAACCTCCACAGGAAAAATTTTCCACCCTCGATCTCCTGATTTTTTTTATGCTGATGTTTTTCAAAAGGAGGAGGAAGGGGGGTATTTTTTCATGCGAGCCATCTTTAACAACTGAGATGCCAGAACAGAATTTCATTTTAAAAACTAAGCTCAAATATCAACAATGTAAAATAAGAGGGTGCACTTGATTGGTACCTTTTGTGCTGTCATCAAAAAGTTTTGAAACAAAAGAATTTCTAGGTAATGGTCTCGATATTATGTTTTTTTACCCTAGGCAACGAAGAAGAAAAATTCTAAATGGCTGTCAAGTGGTTTCAAGTGAAATGAAATGCCAAGTAAAAGAACCCGTTGTTCTTTTTTACGGAAACAAAAACCCATCCTAGAATGAAACGAAACAAAATCTTTGTTCTTTGACCAGATTTTTTTTAAAAAAATCATTCCCTCTAAATTTGTCATCGTCCCAAAGATGTCATTGTTTGAACGTTTTTGACATGCCTAAAGAAAACTTTGATATTTGTTCAGTTCTCATGTTCCTTTAAATTACTAAAAGTTATTTCATTAAATGTGTTTAGATTACCATATTCTGTGAACGCTTTTAGAAAATCAATAACTTAGCCACATAAAATCTTGTATGCACGCACATGAAAACCTTATTACGAGGGCTTATAGGGGACCTCATTACCAAAGCTTGTAAAAATTGATTTTTGAGTTATAACTTGTTTATACTGTCTGCTACTTACTGTATTCGACTTAATATACACAATTTCCTTGGTTGCATGTTTTCTTGTATCGTAATTGCTGTTGGTTATTTACTTGAGAAATAAGTTGTAATTTTTTTTTTATTTTTAACTGTAAATTTTTAATATGAAATTAATAGCATAAAACACAGTTATAATTTGTAAATGATAATTGTGGGGGGGATCGATTCTTGTTATGAAATGTAACTCTTGAATCCTGTTATTAAAGTTTCATATTACTATTCTGCAAAAGGAGCTTACAGTCAACGGTTAATTAAACAAGAGTAATTTAGTGAATAAAATAGAATTTTAGAAACCTATAGACGTATTATAAGCTGTGTTCATAAATCATTTCTAGAATAAATTTTGAGGAAAAAATTCCGTAGTATTTTCGAATAGTAATTAAATGATATCTCTGACACTCGGTTACCTATCAAACAACTAATGCTCATAAATTGTCACTTCACGAATGTCCAATAACAATAACCATTCAAGTTTTTCCGATCAGGAATCGCTCAAAAAGCTTACGAACAACCTTTGTACCGGAATAGGTTTTTTGGATGACTTTGTCGTTAAGAAAAAGCAATTTTGACCCCCCGATAAAAATCTTTTTTTTTTCCCTTAGCCACAGAAGAAACGAAACCGAGGCGGATTTATGCAAAAGAGAGCACGAACCAAAATAAAAAGCAAACGACTCTGAAATGGCTCATCCCGTTTAGTTAATGCATTTCCGAATGATTCAAGATTTCAGCTGCCATTTAACATAAATCAAATTGCAGGCGCTCGTGAGAAACAGATAACCGGGTTCCAGCGCCCCTAAATCGTCAAGCGATCTTGACAGAAAAGTCGAAGATGGATATTTCATAGAGGGCCCCATTGACTGTTCAATGAGGCGACATTTCCTGCATGGTTAGAAGTGTATTAAATAGTTATTAGGAGGCGTTGCTAAAGTGCACCAGTTTTTCCCCCTCCATTCTTTCATTTCTGTTCTTTTTTTATGACGTTTGTCTTTTCCTCCTTTTAGGCTGCCTTTAACTGTAATATTAATAGTCACTTATGCTCTAATTGTAGGAATGGACTTTTTATCACATCCAACCTGATCTCTTTCACTTTCACCAATCTCCTTTTTTCCCACTCGCTCTCTCTCTCTCTTTTTTTTACAGGTTCTTTTTCAACAAAGTTGCTGTTTGGTAATTGATAATTCTGGTTTGAAAATGATGGATTTGTTACTTAGGTTGTTAAAAATGGTTTCGCGAAGGATTGAACGATTTGCGTGATGGCGTTCATTTCAGATATTGGATAGGATTTTGCTGGTTTTTTTTTTTTTTTTTTTTTTTTTTTAATGTCTAGCCTTTCAAAATCTTTAACGAGGGGATAAAATGTTAAAAATTACTTGTATTTTCAGACAGATGGTAAATTGGTGTTATCATTGAGTGCTGCCATCTGTTAAACGAAGCCGAAACAAATCTGATATTGATTCATAAGTTAGTTTTGATTTGGTATTCATTTGCTGCCAAATCAAAATTTGATTGCTGCGCGCCGACGTCGATGAGATCTAGATTCGTCATTATGCCCCGCAAATCAAGCAAGAATCAAAACGTTGAATAGCTTCCGGGAAATCTTTCTCACACACACAAAAAAGAAAGCGAAGATGGATTTATGGAAAGTTATGACGAAGAATTTTTGAGGTGTGAAAGGCATCACGAATACGAGTAAATGAAATTTAGACAGCTGTCTAGTGAATCATGATGCTTACTGAAAACAAATCATTTTCGATGTTACGAGCACTAAACTCTAGATATTTTAAAGGACTTTTTGAGCTAGTTGTTTGAAATAGCTGTGATTTGGTTCCCACTCATAAAGTTGTAATAGATAATTTCATTTCTTTGTAATTAATTATATAGGGATATATTTATGAAATTTGCTTTATAAATAATAACTAAATTTGTGATAATGATTTCACAAACGTTACTTCTTTAATTTAAAAAAAAATGTAAAAGGAAATCGTTGAATATATCGTCCGTTGATTAAAACATATCGTTTTAAAACTAATAAAATATATCGCTACTTAAAAATATAAATGCACAGCTGAAACTGGAATAGGAATCTGCTATACTTATGTATTGCTGCACACCATAGGAAAAGTATCTTAAATAAACCTGTCTTTATTTTCTGTTTTTAGTAAGTTTAAAAATAATACTTCATTTAAATTTATTGATTTGATTGGAATCACTCAAAAATATTATTTCTAAATCTTATGTGGCTCAATTCTAACAACTTACTACACAACATTACTCTGATATTGTATTCTTATTGAAAAATTGTTACATATATCTTCCAAAATTTCTTTTCCACGAATGAATCACTGTTTTTCAATCTGTCCGTACCTTTTCGATTCTAGTTTTCAAAAACATTCCTAAATGCTTAGAATTCCTTCCTGCCACTTACAGTGATTTGCAGAAGAGTCATCCATTCCAAATGAAAATGGGGATGGAAAAAGGACATGACGGTTCTCGGTCAGAGGTCATGGGAAGGGGGCAACGCTGCATCTCCCTGCTTCTCCCGCTTAAAATATCCGAACAACGGACGTCAGGGATGGGGAAGAGGGTGTCTAATGAAAAATATGACGAATCCATTAACCAAGCGAGGCTGCAGTCCGGCAATTTCACGCAAGGGAGGACACGGGCACCCCCAGGGTGGGGTGGGGGGAGATCCTGTTAGTCTTTCCGTCCGTTGCCTAGGTAACGCCTCATCTCCTCTCTCCGCATCCAACAACGTAGGCCCTACGAAACTAGATATTTATCTTATATCCGGGCTTTGGGATATAGGATATTGTGACCCGAAAAGTTACCGTGATGTTTTCGCTAGGAGGTAGTTTTGATCCCTCGTGTATGTATTAGTGTCAAGAGAAGAGTCTAGCTTCATTCTGAATTTTGTGGGAATAATATTTTTAGACCGAGTCCCTCGAGATCGTATTGTTGTGTTTTTGTTGGCTGTATTATATGTATGTAATGGTATTTGTGATCTGGGTGGAAAAAAACAGTTTGAAGCGGTAACAATTTTTACAAGAATGTATTCTTCCTTCAGGAAAAATGAAAGTTTTATGAATTAGAAAATTGAAAGTCACTTAAAATTTTCTAAAGTTTTTGCTTTTTTTCTTTTTGTGAATGAATATTAAGAACTTCCTTACTTGGAACTTGAAACACTTTTTTTTTTGTTCCTCAGAATACCTACCCATTTCTTCTATTCTACTGATTTTTCTCATAAACGTATGAATTTTAATAAAGAAATCTTATCTCGTGCATTTTTTGAATTTAAAACATTAAACTTAATTTATGAAAAAAATCAAACGTTTCAAACCTAAAAGAAATATAAAAAAAAAACAAGGGCCTTATATTTCTTCATAATTAAATATATTTTGAATGTTTTCTTTACTAAGACTTTCAACCAGCTTATTAATTTAATTAGGATGATTATGTTTTTTAAAAATAATACGGTTGATTACTTAGTTAATATTTTAATCTAAAAATTAATTATTTGTGAATCTCATGCGTAAAATTTATATTTGAACACATTATTCAAATAGAGTTAAATAATAAAAAACAGTTTACAATATCATTCATCACTGTTCAATGCTAATGTAATTATTATTACATATATAATCGCCTTCAAATAAAAAAAGTATTAGTTGTAAAAAAATTCCCATCTTCATTTAAAAAGTCATTTTCCTTTCATAGATGCAATAAAATCATATTTACTGGTACTTCAAACTGATGTTTCTATCTACTCGTCCATAACATAAAAATTCAATGCCTACTCCAAATCTATTCATTCCTACTAGAATCGAACTACAATCCCGAATGCACTTAGCAATCACTTTTGCATTTGTAGCCATACTCATAGAGGGAGACCGAAGCAAAATCCATCCCACAAACCAATTCCAAACACATAAAAAAGCGACGAGCCTTTTAGGTTCGAGCATCCTCTTAACCGCAAAGGACATTGATAAACTGTGAAATGCTCTTTTCCCTTCTTTCATCCGCCCCCACCCATTCGAGGAGGGTGGAAGGCTGGGAAAAAAAGGTGGCCATCATGTATCATTTGGCCTTCCCGTATTACGGTAACCGGACGTCTTTTAGCCGCTCTTTCAGAACCTCGTAAAACGAGCCCACTCTATGGGTCTCCCGGCTTCAGATGAGAGTCGTAAAGTAGGAATAGCCAATAACAAGTATAGTAAGGATTTTCATTCCACTCCCCCTCCGACCATTATGTAGGTCCACAACCTACGAACGCTATTAGATTCGGCTGTTGTGAAAGATGGGGATGGCAATTTTTTTTTGTTTCCTGGCTGTGTCTATATTGGATCCTTAAGCAACAAAATACTTTTCAAGTTACTTCATTTTATATGCATGTATTATTTATGCATAATTCTTTTCTGTAGGATACTGATTCATGATGATATGAATGAATAACAGGTAAGGGAGGGAGAGTCCCGATATTAATATGTTTTAATATAATTTTATTATATTAACGGATTAACTTTTTTTATATCCGCCTGCTATTATTAATTGCGTTAAATTAAACATATAACAGAAGAAAAAAAACTTAGCTTCACATTTTTAAGTCTCCCGTCTACCGGCCGTTTTGATATAGTGAACGCAATGTTAATATTATGGAATTTCTACTACCGTTGTCAAATTTAAACTATTTTATCTATTTAAATGCAAAAAAAAGGCATTCGAAAGAGCAAAATATAATTAACGTTTCTGCGGAATTATATTTTCTGCCCGATTTTTGAAAGTATTTTAGAGTATTTTTAAAACTCGCAAATGAGTCATTAAAAAGGGGGTTAACTTTTTTAAAAAAATTGGAGGAAAGAAATAATTCCACTGAAACCTTCATTAACTTTTGCTCCTTTGAATAGTCTGTTATGCATTCAAATAGATAAAATTTGTAGATTTGAGAACGGTAGTAGAAATTACATAAGAGAAATATTACGTTTACGAAATCAAAAGGGCCGATAGATGGGAGTTTTAACAGGTATTAATATACAAAAAGTTTTTAATGTATAAGAAGAAATATGTGTTAGACAAAAGCTCTTATCTTCTTCGGTTTTTCTTCTGGTTTCGCCTCATATCAAACCTTGCGTGTAAAACTCTTTTCTCCGTCGCAAGACTTCTGATGTAAGGAAACAAACTACATGACTAGGGGTGTTCTATTGAGGCTTACGCAAATTTGATGTAATCTTTTGAGTGCGATACTGGTTTGTTTAGTTTGGACTCATTTTTAATGGCAATTATATTAAACTGATTAAATCAACGTTTTAAATGCTTAGATATTATCTTACTTTTTTCGTTGGTGGTTTATAATTTTTTTTTGCTCTAGGATACTGAAACACTCTCAGTAAAAAAAAAATCGAAAAATATGTTTTGTGGTTCAGAATTTTATTTAAATTTTCTTGCATTATGCGTGACTGTAACACTTCATTGAAGTTGGTGAACTATAATACTTAAATTGATCAAAATTTTCTTTTAAAAAAGAACGTTTTATCCTTTGTATAAATACCCTGGTTAATTTGCCTTTTATTTTTACTAAAGATGTTATTTACGAACATTGTACACCAATGAATACTGTAGTTGTTCAGTTAAAAAAAAAATGTTGAATTATTTCAACTGGTTTTTAATTTTCTTTACTATAAAAAATAAATTAGCGTTAAATTTAAAACACGAACTTCGAATTTTTTTCTCGTAAATATGTATTTTTGCGATCTTTCGGAATTCTATATCAACGCAGGAAAGATTTATTTCTAATATTTATTTTCATTTATTTTATCTTGTATTTAATGTGAGCTTTTTGTTTTATTTTCATTTCTATGTTCTTTGATTTGATAATTTGTTTTCTAAGAAATTAAAACTATGCATGATTTACTGAGAACCATGTACTCGTATATTCAGGCCTAGTTATCAAAATAGAAGTAATGGGGGGGGAACAATCCGGGAGAGAGAATGGTGAGTTATATGCCTTCGTTTATCCTCAGCTTCCGAAGATAACATTCTTTTTCTTCAGATCCGGAATTCCACTACGATTCTGCGCACACGTATCATCCCAACCCCCTCTTTCCACGTACCTCCCATACAGATATGAAACGAATAGAAGAAGCAAAGGAAAAAAAGCAATAGAGAGACTTCTCCAGAACCTCCGGATAAACAGATCCTCCCTATCGACGTCAGCAGGGCACCAGTTGGCATAATATTTCTATTTAGGAACAAAAAGAAACGGGCCTTTCTCAAAACGTATGTGACAGGACCGAATATTTCCAAGACTGTAAATAACACTCCAAGAGAAACGGGGGAGGGGTTGGAGATTTGTTTTGAGGGGGTAGGGAGGGATTGGTAAGAAGAGATTTAATCAACTCGAATGGCTCACTCCGATGATGCAAAGGATACGTTATGTGGTCAGCTGAATGCCTTTTCTCTTTGTGCGCGTCTTTTAAAGAGGGGCATTTACGTGAGCACAGTGGCCTCTTCACAATCCATT
This sequence comes from Nephila pilipes, assembly GCA_019974015.1. Lineage (NCBI taxonomy): Eukaryota > Metazoa > Arthropoda > Arachnida > Araneae > Nephilidae > Nephila > Nephila pilipes. Next base: position 494,954 of record BMAW01049878.1, on the reverse strand, counting down.
TCCCGCTCCTCCATTTCAGTGGAAGTGGTTTTTGTTCATATTTCTCTCCTTCTCTGACGTGCCTTTCGTCATTCGGACCGCTTTCTTTATGAATCGTTGTCCATTTGGAGAAGTGTGTCTTCGCTGCGAAAGGCTGTTTTGTCTGGGAGGGATTTTTTTTTGTGTCGGTTATGCTGGAATTCCCCCCTCCCTCCTTTGATATTTTTGTATTCGAAAAGATTTTGATATAAATTGCTGTAATGTAAATGTATGATTTTTACAAAATTATTTTTCATTTCTATTTTAAAACCTCTCAAATTGATTTCTAGATCGTGTGGGGGGGGGGGGTGATCATTTTATATATTTACATACGTACGTTTTTTTTTAGTTCGACGATTTCGGTGTATTTTTATGATGTCTCAAGTTTTAAATATAAACGTAAAAATATCTTTTCATAAACGTGAACAATATTATTAATTGATTAAATATTAAATTTAGCTTGTTTCGATAAACGAAAAATCAAGAATTTTCTTTTAAGTTTGCCAGTAATAGGTTATGTTAAAAGTGTGCCATGTAAGTAAATAGTAATCCACATTTAAATAAAATTCACACTGGAATATAAAATAGAGTCAGCAAATAACGTATAATTTAATAATGAAAATCCACTTTTTTAAAATCTTTTAAACTATTTTTAAAATAAAAATTAAACTAGCTCATGGTTAGTTCACGATATCTTGACTAAGAAATCGTGTTACTCGTTTATTTTATTTTTATATTGCTATAATGTATTTCACAAAATTAAATTACACAGCATTTCCCGAGCATCTTTAAATAATTTACAAAAGCCGCAACAATTAAAAATTTATTCACTATTAAAAATATTTTTCAATCTTTTTAAATACTATATGTGTTCACAGTTATCTCAAAACTTTTAACACACTTTGTTGGAAATGGGAACGAGATATCATGCATTTTATCTCTCTGTCATCCGTTCATTCCTCAGATGACTAGGAAGAAACAAAAGAAAATGGGAATTTCACGGCCTATCAGATAATTTCTCCAATATATTCAGTTTCCACGATGAATCGAATTGAGCTGTGACTAATCCTATCTGCCTCTCCCCAGAGTGATGAGTCAGGTGCCCACGTGACCCAACATGCCAAACCCCCTCTTTTAATTTTTTTTTCTTTTTATCTTTCTCTCCCCATCACTCCCCTTGTTCTTTTACTTTCTTCTTTGTGTGGGAAAGAGGTATTTGCATAAGTCTAGTCTAACTTTGTCCCTATTCGCTCAGTTGTTCCTAAACTCTTTCTCTCTGTTCATCTGCATCGGTTTAAGGAATTGGAACGTTGAAATGGGATTTACTTTGTTGTGGAGGTCGATTTCAACTATTTCAAATATCTCATAATTAGATTCTTCTAGGTGTGGATCGAATACTGTTCAGTGGTATAATAATATCATACATCATTATTAATAATAAATAAAAAGGAATTATTAAAATTAGTGTTTGAGTTTTAAACTATAAAAATAACAGTTTTGAGCGAGGTTGATCCTTTTGAACGAATTTCGTTGCATTTTCCTTCTGTAAATTTCATTAGGACTCATGACCTTATAAAAAATGCCCAACCTTCTAACAATGTTTATATCATTAGTAACATTTGCTGTTTTATGTTGAATACCGAAAAATGCTATCGGAATGCTTTTTTTCTTCTTCTTGATAAAAAGAATTTGAATTGGAAATAGTTTTAATGAAATTTTGCATGAGGATTGATAATTTGAGTTATTTATATAAAATAGAAAAGAAGAAAAAAATCCCCTCCAAGAAAGTTTAAGTGGATCGTAACATTTATACGTGCTTGCGAATTCTACAAATAAACCATTGTTTTTATTTTTTACTAATTGGAAGCTATCACAACTCAATTTTAAATTCTACTGTCGGTCTAATTGATTTCAATTTTAAAAAAAGAAGAAAAAAGACTTCTTACTCTGATGCTTAGTTGTGTACGTGCGCACTTTTTCCTTCGTTTACCATGAATATCATCATCTGTTATGAATAAAAATCTTCTCAATTAATGTAAATGACTCGAATAATTATCTTAAAAACAATAACTCAGTCTTCCCAAGAATTAATCGCTCCGTAACAATTTAAATGCCTCAAAAGGATTTTTTAAAAAAAATATATCGCTGCGTGTGCGAAAGGAGCAAAGGCACGCAAAAGCAACGACGAACTCATTCATTGTTTTACATATTCATTGTACCGGAGCTTAAATTGAGTCTCTTTAATCGTTGGACGCGGAAGAGAGAGAAAAAAAATTCAGTCGAAATTAACATTTGATTCCCAGTTGTGTCTCTAAAAACCAACAATTTTTACAACTACTACTCGAACTAAAACTTTTCCGCTAAAGAGGAGCGAGCGGTACTAACTCTTGCGCTAAAAATTAATTTACCAAATCCCACCACCCGTAACAAAAACCTCGCTGCCACCCCCTCCCCGTATTCCATCCCTCTCCTTCAGTACATTCTGCAGTTATTTTCTCATGACTTAAAGAAACGCGCCAAATCTAAGACCTCGGCTTGCATAAACAGCAAATAGAGAGAAAGGATTTTTCCTAACGTAAAAGCGCCTCTAGCTATATGTGTGTTATGAGAAAATCGGTTGCATTAGTGGTGCAAGTCACTCACTATCAATGCTTCCTTTGTCGCATGTGACAAAAGTTTTAGTTTCGTCGTCTTTAAAGGGGCTTCTTTCAGGGACCTATGGCTCATGGATGTAGTTATTTTACCGTTATAAATGTTCTAATTAGTAAAATATATATAATATATAACACCCAGGTATTGAAATTCTGTCATGAATAGCTATTGTGATAGAAAGTGTCATTTTAAAAATAATAAAATTCAGTATTAAAATAATCATAGTTACTACATTCCTATCGTATTGTTCTTATTGGAATCCAAAAAGAAACATTCTTGTATCCAGGAATGGAAAGGTTATCCTCATTGCATATAATGTGGAAATGTGTTAACTATTGTTTATTTATACGCCGCAGTAATTTTCTAACTTTGTGTGTTGCAAATCATTGGGGTTTTCAAATAACCATCTAAAAATGAGTATTGTGAATGCTAATTAGGATGGTAAAGTATTATATAATCGGTATAACTTTTATCTTCTGATTTTTATTGTAGTTGTTTTGCAAACTTATTTAAATAAAGCTGTGTCACACTGTTATAATCGGATACTATAGTCAAACAACCTAAGATATTCTATTATTTACACCTGCTTCCCATCTTAAATAATTTTGAGTGGATTTTTAACACAATGTCGCAAGTGAGTATCCGTGGGGACATTATTCTCCCATCAGGTTCCTGTTACGCCACTTGCGCCCCGATCCGCCCCTGGCACGCATGTGTGTGTGCACGCGCGTGTATAATACTCGCATTTGTTGTTGCTGCTTCTGTTATGCGCTTTGAAATAGCCCCAGTCGATGGCGCGTTTCATTAGGCTATAGGGGAGGGGAGAGAAACCCTCGCTAGAAAAACTCTAATTACCGCGCGGGCAACTTGTGATGCTAGTTAATTACGGAAAACAGCTAATGAACTAATGCAGCGAGAAGAGAGAAAGAGAGAGAGCCATTACGGGGGAAGGGAGAGAGAGAGAGCGCGGAAAAAGTAAAAAGCCTGCCAAAACCCTTGCTTCTCTTTTCTTTGCCCCGGCATTATTCGTTTAAAAGCATCGGAGCGCACCGAGAACCGCTGTTTGTTTGTATGGTGCTGCTGCCTGCTTTTATGCCTGGCTCCATCCACGTTCTTACTTAATCCGAATGGGAGAGAAAAGGTTTTTAAAGTTTTCCCTCAAAGGATTCCCCGTTTTGCTATTGTTTTAAAATGCTTCTCTGCGGAAACTGTTTGTCAGTTTCTTGTTAGCGTTATGAGGGAGACTTTCTGCTCGGTTTGGTGAAGGATCAAGTCTACCGTGTTTTCCGATGCAGGTTTTGTTTGTGTGTGTTCCCGGGAAAGGCTTTTGTGCGTTGCTAGGGGGCTTGGGGGGGGAGGTGCTGCGCTTAAATACTTTGTGTTCAAATTAGCGTGCTTATGCCTTTTCTTTTAGTCTTTTGCAAGGGAAATGTAATCCATTAAAGACGGCGGTGTTTGCTGTTTCTTGAACGCCGACTTCAGGAGGGTGGGATTGGAGACCTTTAGTTGCCCTCCTTTAAAAAATTAAAAATCTCGCTAAAATTTCTATGGGTTTTAGTGAACAAGAATAACATGGGATATATATTCGCCTCCAATGTTTGCTAAATGTAAAGTTGAAAAACATTTTGTGTATGTTCGCGAGCCAAATTAGTATCGATGGCTGTTTCTCATCTAATATTTCTGTTCCCATATTAACTTCCCGTTCTATTCCTAATTGTCTTCTGTAGTTCATCCACGAAAGTTTAATGCAGCTACCGGTTTTTCGTACTTTTTAAATGTAGTCATTTTCACCTCTGTGCAGTTTTGTTTACTTATGCATTAATTAAACTTTAACAAGGAGCTGAAATATTTTTCAAGCTATTGCGTTTAAGTGTCATGTTATTGTGAACAAAAATTAATGTGTTGTATTCTTTTAAATTTATACTATATTTTGATATTATTCAAATTTAGAACGAGTAGGCCTCTGTAATATATTAGAAAATATTAGACTACAGCAACAATTGAGAATTATGCATATGAAAACTCAGTACCTCAATCCTGCAATTAAAGAAGATTTTTTAAAAAAAAAAAAACTTGTTATATACACATATTAAATAATTTTCCATTTGTTAGCTATTTTCCATACTGTTTAATAATATCTTACTGTATGGTTTATATTGCTCTTTGAAAGGATAAAATTCCTACACATAAATTACCTTTTAAACCTTCGAGGTAAAAATTTGAAAGTACCATTCTTGCTACTATCAGTTTAGTCTTCTGCAACCATCTTGTCGTATGTCGTTCACTTAATATCTATTTAATCTTATAGTAATATTTTTATCTCTAGTGAAATATCTGGCTTTAAAAGAAAATTTGCAGTCTTCTGTAGATATAACTTTTGTTGAGATTTAACGTAATATCATGGCTGTGTTCCTCTTTAAGACCATATCTTTGAATTGAGCTGAAACTGACTTTTGTGTACCCAATTTAAGAAATCAATACTTCTACTCGTGAATCAAATGTCAGCTTTCATAATTTCAAGAAATATTACTAAAAATCTTCCATCTATATATACCAATGTACACATTTTCCTCTGAGAAAACATTTCTAAACATATCTGCCTTTTAATGACATCGATACGGAATAATTTCTTGTTTGCTGCATTAAGAAAACATATTTATAGATAAAAGTCAAAACATCATTTGACCGAAATGACTGGAAATAAATGATCCATTTATCCCTTAACATACTTTCCACTTTATTATCGTAAAACTTAATGATTTTTCCCAAACAATATGACACCGTTTCTTCAAGAGGAACTCAGTGAATTGATACGATCCTTATTTAATACAAAACGGAAGAAACCCACCATCATAAGAACGAATTACTACTGATAATGAAAACAGCATTATACTACCGAGGAACACGTTTTATACTCTCTTTAAGCGATAGAGATAAATATTTGAAGTAGCACATTAAACAGGTAGTGCAAAATAAAACAACCGAACAACGATACAGTCAATTGAACACCCCCCGTGAAGAACTGATAAAAACCAAAACATTACGGCTGGGAGAAATGGATTGGAAAAAAAAATCTAAAAACTATTTAAACCATCATCCCTTCAAGATGGAATAAATCAGAAAATGAAGTTAATAATAATAAAAAAGAGGAGAGGTTTCAATAGCGAGCAATTATCATTCCTACCAACGAATTAGGGGGAAAAAATATATAAAGAATAGAATAGCAGTTATTAAAAAATGAGCCAGAAAAGAATAAAATTAAAAACGAACGAACATCCCTTCCCCATTCGTTCTAAATCATATCGATGAGAGGCGAGAGGAAAAATAATAACTCCTCAACTTCTTGGTTTTTAACGAGTGGCAACGAGAAGAGTGATACGGGATGGCTAATTTCCGGGCGAAATGGCTCATAAGCGCTAATTTGGATCCCCGTCCCGAAAATGCAGCTTTAATTTTATGTGCTTCGACACTTATTTTATCGGAAGAGGCGAGCCATTTTATTTCGTTCCTCCCAGACAGGTCAATGGTATGGAACAAAAGAGGAAAGGGGTGAAGAGAGGGGGCTACAATGAGTACGCCACTTGAAATTTCCACCTAGTAATTCACGCGGTGGATGGACGTCATGTGATCGTCGCCGGAATCACCTTATAATGGCCTGATTGGCGAAGGAAAAGGTGCTCCTTTTGGCGAGGAAACGGCGTGAAAAGTTTGCTTTTGGAAAGGAAGGAGTGAAGCAGAAAAGTAGAACACTTAGCAAACTGGCTTTATAAACTGGCAGTGAAATAATATGTAGAAAATTAATACATTTGTCTCTAGTGTTACGTTCAATAAAATAAAGCGTTTAAGCAATAATATTTTAATTTTTTGTGTGTGTGAAATTTGTTATATATCTTATTTTCTATAATAGGAACTATTTCATTGAATTTATTTTTGGCATTTTATCATCTGTTTTTGCGTAAAATGCCAATCTGAATATAATTATCTGAATTAAAATAAACAATATGTCTTGATCGATTTTATTCATATTGTTGCCTTCGCTATATTTTATGGGGTTTAAAAAAAAAGGTTTTGCATCCTGTTTCCTACAATACAATCTTTATTTTTTTTTATCATCATTTCGTTTTTAACGTAATTAGCAACTAAGCTTTACTGATAAATATTTTTCTCCCTGTTTTTTAAAAGTATAATTTTATAGTATTGTTTTATTATTGAATGGACCATACATTTAAAGAGGATTTGATGTAGTAACTTAAATATGTCTGCTATTATATACTAATCAATTTTTATCGGTAGTTATTTTGTGTAAGAATATCAAATATCGCATGGGTGATATTTCTGAAATTGAGCAGTAAAAATATAACATTCTTCTGATATCAACTATCGAAATGCATATTTTTGAATCTGATTACATTTATTGTCTGAAGAGCTGACTATAAATTCTACATTTTCTTAAATCCTTTCAGATTGTATTACTTGACTGGATATTACAGTAGATTTTTCCGAGTTTCGTTTATTCTTTCTTCTATTACAAATAAAATAAAATACATTAAAGCAAATAAATGTACCCTTACTAAGCTAAATTTTGAATGTTTTCAAACTCATTTATCTCTAGTCACGTTATTTGCGCTGCATACCCAGTGCAAAATAGCTTTGATTCTCAGCTCGTAAAACAAAAATCATTGTTTCCGAACAGCAGACACATCTGTTTTAATTAGGAGCCTTCTAATTGATTTATTTTTATCATGTATGTAAAGAGAAACTTTAAATTACTCTTCCATGTGCACTTGCTGTGTATCGATACCATTGTATTTCTAAATCGAGTATCCTTTCTTTTTCTCAGCAAGTGGCTGACTTCTACTGTTCGTACATCAATTAATTATTATTGTTTCTTACCTTTCGCCCTTGCTTTCCTAGCGAGATAGGATGGGAAAATTCCGCCGTCCTTTTAAGTGGTGGTTGCTTTCTGGAATATTTCTGGGAAAGGAAGAAGAGGGGGCTAAATATTTTCGAGAGCAAGAGACCGAATTTTACTTGGGAGTTAGAGAAAACGAAACAAACGGGAGTTACTAAAGCTGCAATTTCTCAGAAACTCAGAGATTTGTCAAATTGCGCTTATAATTACAACTGCAAAGGCGCAAACGAAATGCTTCCTTCCCTCCCTCCCTCCCTCCTTCCTACGTACACACATCCCCGTAAAAGTTAAAACTTTCGGAAGTAATGTACGGAATGTTTACAAATAAATGACTAGTGAAACTTAAAAATGTCGGCATTTCTCTTCAAGCTCGTGGAAAATTCCACGACCATCCCCCCTCCCCCGTCTTCACCACCCTGCAACTTTTCAAACTGGTGTGGAAATCTAGCCAGTGTGTGTATGTGCATGGGATGCATATGTATGTGTGAGTGCCATGAGGAGGGGGAGAGGGTAGTAACGGCCATTTTCCACCGTTCCGTAGTGAGAGAGGTTCGAGAACGCTTCTCCCCTGAAAACGTTAAGAGGCGTTTCTGCTATGCCGGAAATTTAATTTCTTTCCCAGAAAAGAAAATTAGGCTTATAAATACCAACTCCCGAATATCGCGAGGTTTCGAAAGGAGTGTGGAGGAGGGAGGGGGAGAGAGAAGGATTTGCAGTTAGACTTCTGGAGGAAAGGGGGTGGTGGACGTTTTGCGTGCGGCTGTAATTAATTCCAGCTTTAGGTTCTGACGTTTCTCTGTGGGAAGGGAACGGCGGACATTTTGAGCGTTAGCCGAGCAAGTGTTGTCGTGCAAATTAACAGTAGCTAACATGAGGCTTGACTCTAGGATGCCATGAATATTAATAAGGGAGGACCTGCCTCCCTTCTTCCCTTTCCTTCTTCTCATCCTCGGTGCACCATATCTTACCATCCCGCTTTGGTGTGGACATGGGGAAAAGTTCTCAAGTATGTGTGTTCGAATGAGGATTGGTTTCGAAAAAGAATGTTGGCTGTTCGTCATCACTGGGAATGCCTCTGTGAAAGAGATCTGTCCGTGCGCCGTTTTGGGTAACAAAACATTGAAAGGAATTGGGCTTGCGGACGCTTTAAAAGATTTATCGTTGTTTTCTCGTCGAGATGTTTGGTAGATTGCAGGTTTCGTAAGTGGTAAATTAAGTTTTAATTTTGCAGTCTTTACGCAAATTATTCTGCCTGATAAATTGGAGAAAATTTCACATTGGAAGGAGCAGTTATTTGATAAAATTTGTTAAAGAAGCGATATTCTTTTGATTGTTTTCAATACACTTTAGTTGGATTTACTGTAATAAGTACGCGAAATATTTAAGCTCGTATACAGGAAAATAAGACTGCTTTTAATTCAAAACCAGCTATTAAAAAAAAATTAAATCTTTTATTATTATTTTTTTTTTGTTTAAGAATTTATTAATTATATTATCTACGAATTTACTGACTGTTTATATAATGCATTTTTCTAACTTATTTTAAACTTGTTTCATATCGATACTTAATTAACTGGTTCCATTAGTGTAACGTCGTTGGATAAATATATATAGTACAATTATTTAAACAGTTTAGGGAGTCAAGTATGTGTGAATATAATTTTTATGATTGTATCTGTCATCGCAATGATTTATGTGATTTGTGAAACAATTATACATTAAAATTATCTCTTCTTTTATTAAAAATAAAATTGTTTCATATACCTAAATTTCCAGATCTAATCAATTAAGTCATACCGCTATTTTAACTTAAATATATCGCTAATTAACTAGTTTATTGTGCCTGAATGAATTCTTTTTGAATAAAAACCCAATCAGTTTTAAACATTTACTAATAGATATTAGATTAGTAAATATTGTTCGATCTGCGACAACAAGCGAACGACAGACTGTATTGATTTCTGATTTCATTGTTCATCAAATAGTGCAATTTAGTTATTGGCTTTTCAAGACTTTTTGAACCCCTCAAACTATCTTTTAGGAAAAAATTTCATAAGACATCCATATTTAAAGAAAAGTTTTTCTGCGTACCGTTAAAATATATTCCTTTATTTAACATGTTCCATTCTATAATGAATTGATTGTCACGGTAACCTAACAGTTATGGTTGCGGACTCACGACTGGTGTTGTTATGATCGAGTTGTGCGTTCCAGCCTTGATGCCACTAAAAATCCGCCATGTTGCGATGCTTATGTCCGTTAAATCTGGTCGAGGCCCAAAATCTTCCCTAAAGCGTGATGAGGAAGTTTGGAGAGGAAAGTGTTATCCGAGGTCCGTCCTCCTTACTTGACCAAGGCTAGGTCCGTCGCAAAATTACAAGGTCCGTCGCCAATAGCCCTCATGTTAGCTCCTAGTACGACTTTAATAAACAATCGCAATCACTCTATAATGAACTCTCGTTCTAAAATTCAATTAAATAAAATGTATTATTTTACTCCATACCAACTCAACTATTTTTATTAAGAAAGCTTAGTTCTTATCATGTGTAATTTTGTTCAGAATTACGTTGTTGTTTATCACTTCGCCAAAAATTAAAACAAAAATTATCCAAACTCGATTCCTTTTTTTCTCCTTATTCTTTAGTTAAGAGACAAAATTTCGTAGGGAAAAACTAATTACGGCCTTCAATAACAGCACGCAACATTTAGCATTTGGTAGGCTCTCGCTCGCTTATTGCTTGCAATGATTCACGCTAGCCCGAATAGAGTTTTAGAAGCGATGGAGCTGAAGAATCGGAGGCATCATAGCATCATAGAGCTGAAAACGGTGCGAATAATAATAAATGTATGATGAGGGTAGGAAAAAAAACACACACAGGAGAATAAAAAAAAAACTGGAAAAGAAAAAGCAATTCATTAGAGGGTTAAGTGAAAATGAACAAATCCAACAATGGGTTTTTTTACGCCTGCTTAACCTTTTAATTGAATCGTTCACGGCTTTTTGCCTTGGGTTTTTTTTCTCTCTTTCGTCTTTACTTCTTTTTCGAGCTTTTACTTAGCCTAAGTGAACCCAAATTAGCTAGACTCCCTTCACGGAAGATGATGGAAAAAAAAGTGAAAGAAAAAAGACTTATTAAGGTACTGTTATGAAGTTTATGCTATTCATATCTTGCAAGGGAAGCTGCATTTTACGGAAGCTTAATTTCACCGGTTTTGTTTGTTCTAGATGCGTTGAGTGACGCACGCAGAAAGGTTTTATTAGGGAATATCGTGTAAGGATTACTTGGGAGGTTAAGTTTCAAGATTATGACTTTGAAATTTTTTTCTTAGCATTGTTAAGTTCGTTTTTCTATATATACTTTGTTCAAATCGTGTGTTGATTTTATGAGTGTTGAAATTTGAGGAATATAACATTCGAATTATTTATTAATTTGCAAACTGGCAACTTTTTATAAAAAATCATCCCGTATTTTGAGGTATGTGGAAAGTGAATGTTTAGTATTTTAATTAATGTTTACAATTAATGAAATTGAATAGTGACCTTAAAAGTAATTGAGTACTAAAATTTAGAAATAATGTATATGCAGTAAAACTGAAGAGCGTATTAATTTTTATGTATTTTACCCTTTTTCGTTCTCTGCTTATTCTAAATCTTGAGCCCAAAGTTGCAATTTAAGTCAAGCAAAGCAGCAAAAAACTCGAGGGAGTTTTAACGCGTTCTTTTTATTTTATGTGAAAATTTGAATTTTTTTTGGGTCACATAATAAAGTACTTACAAATAAAATCATACTATTATATATTAAGTTTTTGTTACTAAAGTGTCAATATAGAAATATCAATTATGAAGATAAATATTAAATATGTTCTTCAGTTAGAATAGTTTTGAATGAGTAAGGAAATAAGTAGTACATTTAAGTTTGAATTGATTGGAAAATTGAAGTCTTAATTTTATATATTTTTTTATATATTAGGGCATTTTTTTCCCCTTAAGTTAATTTGAAAACTTCTGTTTCTAGAAATGTGAAGGTGTTACTGAAGAACCGCGAAAAATTAGTCGGGTGAGGGGAGGAGGGGTATTGTATGTTTTTTAAAATATAATAAACTCATTTATGGAAGAAATAAATGAATAAAATTGAAGTAAAAAATATTTTAAAATTTTTTCTTTTCTAATGAGGAGGGGAAGAAACCCTACGAGATACCTTTCTGTATAAGGGAAAATTAGCGATTACCCTTCATGAATATTTCATGAATTGACCTAGGGTCATGCAAAACCTGTAACTCCATTCTTCCACTGAAAGAAACAAACAGTATAACCTGTCTTCCCCTCTTGCTTTGTAGAAATCGCTCGTTTTATTGTGCTTTTGCAGAAATGTGCCCTAAGGGTAGGCCACGACCCCTTGCGAAATAAGCATGAATGTAACGAAATAAAAGCGTCATTTTCTAGATTTCATTTTATTTCTTTTTTATTGTATTTGTATGCAATTTTTTTTTATGGTACTTCCACACCCATGATTTTGATCATGACATCTGATGCATTTTTATATCCAAATATTTAGAAGTATATATTTTTATGACTTTATAAAATTTTGCAATGCTAGATGCGTGTTGTTTTATCTTTTTTTCTTATTTATGCTGTCACTAAGATATTTTTATTAACTGTCTTGCGTGTTTGTGTTTGAATGTAAATTATGCGTTTTGAAAGTATTAAAATTCGTGTATGACTTTGAATTTTTAATTATAAAATGCGACATATGAAATCTGTATTTTCGAAATTTCAATGCTTTGGTTTATTTCTATATTTGTCATAATTTTTTTTTTAAATATGGCATGTTTTTTGCTCATATAATTTTCTAATTTGAAAACTATGTAATATTTTTTTAAAAAAATATGATTAAATCTGCCTTTTGATCTTAAATTATTTTTAATGGAATAATTATTTTTACCTAATAGTTTTTAGAGGGTCCTTTAGAATTTCATTATTTAGAATAAGCTAATGGCCTACCAGCTGCTCCTAATAATTTTGTAGTTGAAGGCAGAATTTATCGTATTATGTCAGGGGGAAATATACACACTTTAAGCCACTACAACACGCCATATTTTGCAGTAATAGTAGTTTATAAACACATTTTTTACTAGTTTTTTAATTATTTATATGAAATTTAGGTATGTATTGATTTTTAATTACATTCATTTTCTTTTTCAGGTAAATTTCGCACATCTGTATTTGATTATGACGAAAACTTACTGCTATGAGTAACTTGAATGTGACAGTGGTGATTATTCCCTCGATTTCCATATGCTTTATTAATTCATTAAAATCTCTATTTAAAGAGCGAAAATTTAAAGTTTTATATGTATATGCTTATAGTAAGTTGGATTTTCAGTTTCGTGGATAGCTGCTGAATGGATTTATCCGCACTCCTTTCTACAATCTTAAGATCTAACAAAAGGGGGTGAGAGGGAGTCATCCATACGTTCTGCTTTGAAAAAGATGTTTCCGAACAACTTCCAAAGGGGAATGAAAAGCGTATTAAGAAGGGAAGAGAGCGAAGTTTTTAAAAAAGAAACTCTCAAGACTTGCGTTTTTCCTTTTCGGTGTGTTCTCTGAGCTCCTTAATTACCGTTGTACTATCATTCTCGAACGTCATTGTTCGCTTCTGAGTTCTTGAAAAGAACGAGGAGAATACTGCTCTTTTGTTTCTAAAACTTTAATGTTTACTTTTGTGGCAGCTCTGAAAGAAGCCGCCATTAAAACGTCGCCCTTACGACATAATTATTTCCTCCCTCATTACCCAGAGGAAAGAAAAGTTAAATAAATAGCTGGCTATAAATTCTATCCTTCGAACGAGGGGTTGAAGGGGGGGAAGAAGGTCTAGTTGTTGTTGTTCGTTCGAAAAAGGCGCTAGATAAAACGCCCCGCTAACATATTTCAAAATAATTTTAGTGGCAACAAAATTACGGTATCGGTTATGCGATCCGGCTTCTTGGCTTCGAGCTTATTTTTCATGATTTTGTTCTGTTTGTGGTGTGGACGAAGGCAGGACTGGGGAGTATTTTTAATTTTTTCCCCTCACTTCGTCTTTAAAGAATTGAGTTCGTCGGAGTTATCCGAAAAAATGGGTAGATGTAACTTCATCCCTCTCTCTGGTAATTAGTGCAATGTTCGTTTTTTTGTCACTTAATTGGGCAGTGGCCATTTAAATTATACCATGTAAAACTCTCTATTAACTACAACTCAAGAGAAGCACGGCTGTGAAAGCTCTTAGTTTTTGTTTCTTTTATGGTGAAACATTAAAAAAAATAGAGAGAAAAATGTTAAAATCCTTGAAAAGTCCTGAAGTAATGATCCCGTAAGAAGAATCTGATTCCTAATAACAACGATTCTTTTTTTGTTCGGGAATTTTTCCTCTATTCCATTCTCTCTCTCTCTCTCTCTCTCTCTCTCTATATATATATATGATATTGTATTTCCATGACATTTTGATTCGTTTAAAAACCTGTTCATAAAACGAATTTCTTGTGTACTCGTATGTATTGAGGTTTATTCATAGTAGGACAATATTTTTTTTTTAAGAAACCTTCACTATATCTCGAATTTCAAACATATAAATTGTTGTATCCTGCGATATAAACTTGCTTAGATTTCCTCTCGCAGAAAGGGAAAAAATAATATATATACCCGATTAACTCAGTTCAGTAGTTTCAAGGAATTGCATAATACATGGAGTTTGTTTATTCACGACATATTTTATATATTTTCCTATGGAAGATACTTGTGTTTCAAAAGCTTTTTCCGTATTCATCTTATGTGTGTGTGTGTTTATCTTTGTATCATACAAACCACCCCAATACAACATACAAACCAATCAATTTTTAAAAATATCCGTTTCCGTTTTCAGCAGCGGGCAGCAGTATATGTATAACATAACTTCTATTTTTTTCAATAATTGCGGTTAACTCAAAAAAAAATTCTTTTTTAATTTATTTTCTTGAACTTAATTATTTTTAATAATTTTTTTCTCCCATTTTTTAAGATTTTACTGAATTAATTTTGGAACAATATTTTTGTACACTTTGCAGGCTAGCTCCCAAACAAAACTTTTTCAAAATTACTATTCTTGCTCCATCAAGTGTGTGAGTCAATTAGGCGATTTTTTTGTAAATGGCGCTGAAAAGCGTCAATTCTGGATTTTGTTAAGTTTCAAATCGTTTCACCCAGAAATCCATCGATTCAAATTAAACGGTATTCATACTCTAAATATAATGAGCATTAAATTTCTCCTTCTTAAAAAACATTTTTTTTTTCATAAAAAGATTTTTCAAATTTTAATTTTGTTCTTTCAAATGGAAAGTACAAATTTATTTTCATATTTTACGGCCTAATACTTCTCAAATGCAGAGATCCATTATTAAAAATGCCACATCAGGAAGAAACTTATTAACATATATATGGAGACTGACCCCTCATTTTGATAAAAGGAAACTTGCTGTATTCATATTCTGAAAATATTAGAACCAATGCCATAACATTTTTTTCCTATCATCTTTTAAATTTATTAATTGCGAAAAATTATTACAATGAGGTAAATCCTAATAGATTTAATTTGCCAAATATTTGAAGTATCCAAAATATCGAAGTTTATCAAATTATTTCTTTTCTATTCTTTAATTAATTTCTTTATTTACAAAATTTTAAACTACCAATAATTTAAACCCTTTCTAATTAACTAAAAATGTTTAATATTTTTCTATCAAACCCTTCCATTTATGATCTCTCTGTTTAGGTCCTTAAAAAAAAAGACAAATAACGCAACCCTCAACTCGTATTCCATACGCTTCTAGAAAAAGGAGCAAGAAAAATGGACCCACATACATCCTGCATACTCGTCATCTGATCCGCATACTGCATTCGAACGACGGCAGCCGTAATTACGGGTGCCTGATTACAAGGCCATAATCGCCTTCACATTTCTCTGTTTTTCCCGCACCCCCTCGCTCTTTTGCCTCTTTCTTGTCGGAGCGAACATCAATTTTACCTCCTCCACCGAATACTGAAATTGATGGAGAATTTATGTACATTTGATTCTCGACCTTTTTTCATTCTCCTTCTGGAAAAAGAACTGGACACGCTGTTTTATTTCAAGAATTTCGATTGTCACGGTAAATAGCTCTCTAACCGCTGATCTAGACAAATACATCTCAATGATATTGTCTCCGCTTTTCATTTTAAGAGAAAATTCTATGCTGGAGAACAGCGTCATGTAAACAAAGGGGTTTCGGGTTCGTGCATGTGGGCCTTGGATATTTTTTTTTTTTCCTTTTCCTTCGATTGTTGCCATTCTCTTGTGATCTCTACCCTTCTTGAAATGCACCACTGTGTTTGCATTGCGTTTGCTATTTGTATCCTTTTTGATAATCTAATTTGAAAATTGTTGCAGATACAAAAACAATGTTGTGAGTTATAATTCTGAGGGTATAATGTTTGTAAATCCTATTCCGATTTAGAGTACTTTCTTATGTTTTTTTTAATCAAAATTTTGAAATTATACATTTTTTCAAAAAATTTTAGCTATTTGTAATTATTCATTTGATTGCATACAAATAATCCTTAGGCTAATATTTATATATGATTTGAACATTTCAATTATTTTTCTCTGTATGTGTAGGCTTTTATAGCATATTCCGAAAAAAATCTTGTCTCGTTACTTTTGAGAATGTATTTTAAAATGAATTCACTAAGAGATCTCATTGAATGTGAATGATTCTACAATAACACATCGATCAATAACTCCCGAGTCTAACATTGAAAACAACATTTTTTTTTGCAATTTTTTTTTTATTCATCAACATAACACCTTTTGTTAATCACCTTTTAGGGTGATACAATCGTTCCAACGCTTTTCCAAATCTTTTTTTTTTTTTTTTTTTTTCGCATGAAATATTTTTTGTTGCGAGTAAATAGCGATAAACAGCTTTCTGAATCATCGACTCGTTGCTGTTTTTGTTCCATCGAAAGCAATCGCGGCACCCACTTGGAAAAAACCTTTTTCACTTCATTTCAAAAAACCTTTTTCAGTAAATACACTTCCATATGATATCTGTGTCATCTCAGCAATCTTACGGAGCTTCACTTTACGATCTTTCATTATAATTTTTGTCACTTCACTCACATTTTCCGGTGTAACGGCTTCCACAGGTCTACCTGAGCGTTCCGCGTCATTTGTGTCGGTACGACCACGTTTAAACTCGGCAAACCACCGACAAATCGTTGCTTTTGATGGACAAGAGTCCGGGTAACATTTTTCAATCCATTCTTTCGCTTGCACGGTGTTTTTACCCATTAAAAAACAATGTTTTATCAGAACACGAAACTCGGTTTTTTCCATTTTTTAAACAAACTACAAAACTACTTTACTCCAACCTCGATAACTCAGCTGTTTCTGGTCCGATCGACTTAAAATTTTGACACGTTTCAAGCAAAGGTTAGTACTCTAGAAAGACCTGGTTACTGGTTTACTACGAGCGCCATCTCTGGGTTAGTCTCGGGAGTTATTGATTGATGTGTTAAAATTCCCGAAAGTAGGTTTGTGTTGATAACGGCTCTTAAAATTTATTTAATATCTATTTTTGAATAATCATAGTCAAGAATTTTATAGTGCTATTCATTTTTAATTTAATCAGTATTAATTATTCACTATGATTATGAAACAGTGGAAAAGGCGTCGTCTATTGTTCATAAACTAGATTCACTTGTTCCATCATTAATAAATGTCACAAATAATTAAAGTTCGGTCAAACATCAATAAAGTTTTAACTGAATATTTAATAAAAGATAAGCATTCACTATATTTACTATGCCTTATGAGGCAACTTTCATGCGTATTCAACAAAAGAATATTAAAAAAATTTACCTAACTTACCACTAGTATAAGTGGTTCCGAATCAGGATCGAATCAATCTCGTCAATAGTATAATCCCCTATCTATTATTATTCTTCCTCCACCTTCTGTCAATCTCCTATCTTTTCCATCTCTGCTCTAATCTTTCTCTCTACACTTCAATTTATGTATGAACTTTGCTTTGCATAATTGAAAGTTGAGTTGTTTGAATTAAGTAGCGTCCAGAAAATGTCCATTAGGACACCTGAAGGGAAGTAAGCTTGTCATCGTTACAAAACTCAACATTTTTTTAAGATGGTCGATTGCTCGAATTCATGAGAATTATTTTCTGTTTATTCTCTGTATAAGTAACATTCGCATGAAAATATTTCCAATAAATCTCTATAAAAAAAATCTCACGTAAGCTCTTGAACTGAAAAGAACACACACACACACAAAAATTATTCGTAAACTACTGCAACGTAGGATATTTGTGTAGATCTGCTTCTTTTGCCTGTATTTTTCACTATTCATATTTTTCTTAAATGCAAGGTGGTATTTAAATTAAAATTCCAAGGGAAGTTACATGGAATCACTCTCTTCCTCATTTGCATGGAGCAAAAGCATCACCGCAACACTTCCAATTCTTTTGTTGTGTGTCCTCGCACAATTCCAAAACGATTCCAATTAACTATTCTCCTGTGCGATCAAAATTCACGTTAAGCGGACCCAAGGGTCCCCTGCCAGAAATCCCGTTGCCTATTTATTAGGCATCAAAATCCGCTTATACAGTTTTCTCTAGATCTTGCGACGGTCGGGAATATCGCCGCCCGATAAACTGATTTGCAACTGGGTTCTGCGAATTAATTAAATCCAGCCTTTTGTGCCGCCCTACGAGTCGGAAGCCGAAGAGGGAATCGTTTTCCGGCTGTGATAATCCACCCCCTCGCACACCCCTACTCGCCCCTTGTTAAAAAGAAGGGGTGAGCCACTTTATACAAAAGTATTATTTGGTAATTTGATTCCTTCTTTTCGGAGGATTGGTATAGTGAAGCAAAAAGATTTGCTTCATTTGAAATCTCTGGAATGTGTTGGTGTGGTACATTTTTGTACTCAAGAAACATTTTGTGGCCAGATGAGTTTTGTTTAATTCAGATCATTTATTTGGCGAAGAGTAAATATCGTATTAATTTCTTTATATTGATATTACTGTATTGAAAATTAAAATGTATTGCGAATAAATTTCCTATTTTAAATGTGTTTCAAAATACTTCCCCATAGGCAATTATTTAAGATATTTGGATTTTGGCTTTTATTTGACTTATATATTTTTCGAAATATGAATCACGAGTTTCATAGCCTTTGAAAAAAACGTTTTATAGAAATTGAGAGATTGTGTGGAACTTTATATTAATATTTAATGTAGATTTTTCTTCGACATTATGACACAATGCAAAACAGTTATCTAAAACAGAATGACAAATAGCCTATATCATTTGTAAGAATAACTACTGGTCATATTTAGAAATTTCTTTTTCTGTAATATTGAATTTCATGGCCGCCTGATTAAATTGTTAGAAACAAAGGTGAGGTCTGCAAATTATAAGGGGGCCGCGGTAGCCTAGTGGTCAAGGTCGTGGATAGCGGCTGGTGGTTTTCGTTCAGTCGCGGGTTCGATCCTTGGCCACCAAAGACCCGCCGTGTAGCCGGGGCTGATGCACGTTAAATCTGTTCGGGGCCCAAAGTCCTCCCGTTGGCGTGGTGTGGATGTTAGGAGAGGGGGTGCCAGCTCAGGTGTCGTCCTCGTCACTTGACCGTGGTTCAAAATTACGAGGTCCGTCGCCAATAGCCCTCGTGTTGCTTCTAGTGCGACGTTAATAAAAACTAAACTAAACTAAGCAAATTATAAGTGCCCACTCTTTTGCTAAATGTTTATTGTTTTATCAAGTGATTCATTTTGTATTATTTCAAATTCTACGGAATCAAATGAATATTCGTTTGTTGTACTAATTTGTTGTTCGTAATCTAATTTAGAAAAGCTGGATATTTGATATAGGGTACTTAATAAAAATTTTAATGGGACAATACTATATCTTAAAACTTGTCTGAATTGCAGCTGATCTAAAAACAAGACTAATTTTTGTGGGGGAAAAAACATATTCATATTCCTGTTATATATATTTATGATTTTTCCCCATTCCTATTCTCTGTGGTAGAGATATTACTATAAAATGGCATTGTCTCCTCAGCATTGCACTGTTGGAAATGAGAAGAGACGTGGGTTCTAGATAGTTTCCAGAACTTAAAAGGAAAATGAAATTACATTTGATGTGGCACACCGGGAGAAACTTCGTCGTGTAATTTATGCTCCCTTCCCCTGTATTGACTTCTGGAGGCTCCGCATCAGTTTTCAAACACCCCAACCGACAGAAAGCCAAGCGGCTCAATACGCGATAAAATAGAAAAGATGCGATAGAGAGAGAGAGAACGGAATTGTTTAGAGAAACGGACCGGGGGTGGACGCAGGGGGCCCTTTCCAGAACCGAAACTGATGGCGATAATTATTATTCCTCCCTTTTCTGTACACCACAAGTTGTTTGTTGTGATCTCCCCATCTGGATCAACTGACGCGCCCGACAGACGGACAAACTTCTCAAAATCCAGATTCCCGGATTTTCGTTTCGAAGGGAACAACTTCTCGGCGCAGTGCCGCGTTTAATTAGTTCTTATCGGAACTTTTCCAGTAATTGCAATTGTTCAATGGGGGAACGCTGTGCTGCTGCTACTGCTGCTCTGTGACTTTTAATATGACGCTCGCTCGAAGGAGGTGGGGGAGAGTGTAGATATGAAGGGATGAGCTGTGTGCGCGCGTCAGTGTTTTGTTTTTGGCCTTCACCTCCCCCTTCCTCAAAACCAAATGATAAGGTTTCTCTCTCTCTCTTCTCTACACCTCTGTCTCACGCGTGCAGGGGAATTAATGAACGGGAATTTTCGCTTTTCGTGTTGGCGATAGCGTTGTGTTGTTTCTCTTCTTCCTTGTGCCTGCGTTTTACGTCTTTGTTTTCAATCTCAGGGTTTATCGAGGCCTTCGTAACGCATGATTCGTTTCGGTTTAGTTTTAGTTAAATTAACATGGGTGAAATGGTTCGAGACGCGAGAGACTAAACAGCGAATTAGTAGATAACGAGGGTTTGGGGGATCTCTGAAATGTATATCAATTCCATTCTCTTAAAAAACGAGGCTTATATTGAATAATGTTCAGATGATAACATTCCTGATAAAAGAATTCTCCAGAAAAATGTTTGATTGACGCTTAAAACAAAATCAGTCGAGGTCCTTTTGGTCTCAAAAACAATTATTTCACGATTAACCATTTACTATTTTTCTGTTGTCATGAGTTATTAGATGAACCATAAAATATTCAAGTTAATAACAGTTCTAATTTTTCGTCACGTATAAAAAGAAAAAGTAGATTATCGTTTTTATCATGTTATAGGAACAATTTATTATTGTAATTAAAGGTATCTCGAAAGAGATTGTGTAGGTTTTACAATTCCAAACAGAGCGATGGACAAAGATTGATTATAATTATACACTAAATTCGGCTACCTTTTAATTTTGTAGCTATACTCTGAAATCTCTCACGACCTGCAATTTTATTCGATGTTTTTGCATGGATTTCCCCTTCAATGAATGTTTCTTGCTCTCCCCTTTCCCCTTCTAGGCCAAAGCTTGGGAATAATCATTTAGTGGGAGTCGTCCCCTTCTTTATACTGGTCGTTAACATTCCTCTGCTCCAGATCTCTAATTAAAAATTTAATTTTGGGCCGCCTACCCTCTCTATATCACTCGTATTCGTTCCCCTTCTCTTCCTGTGGTATTTTTCTGTTTTTCTCTTATGTCATCACTTTCAGGTCGAGTAGTTTGTTTTTGGACAATAACTGTTCTCTGTAAGATAGTCTTTAACTTTACATTTTTAAGAGAATACTTAATTTATGGATTTAATTGTATTTATTGTAATCATATTTTAAATTGTATTGCTACTATAAATCAATTACTTATTGAATAATTTAGTACTGAATTGGTTAAATTTTGACGGATTAGGAGGAAACTTATGGTAGGGATTGAATTTTAGTGAAATCTTCTATTATACAAAAGCACCATAATCGATATATCAATTCTAAGGAATAATATTTTCCATATCATCGATGTTTGAATTTCTATATTCATAGAGTAATAGATCAAGGATGTAAATAATTTAAAAAACGATATCCCTTATACTTATTGGTTAACAGGTAATAATGATCTGATTCATTGATGATTAATATTTTCAAAATAATGCTTGAATAATCATTATTCGATTAATTTTAAAAATGCTATCAATAAATAAAAATAACTGGTAATAAAATATTTAATTGTTGTTTAATTAAATAATTTGACCAATATTTTCTTAAATTATGTCAAACATTTTTGTTTCTTGTAAGCTATAAGTAGTAGAATGGTGTTGTTTTTTTTCCCACCAATTTCGGAATTGTGTTGAAGGTGTTATTTAACATGTATTTTTTTTCTAAATTTTATTTTCCTTTTGCAATAACATCCCTCTTTCGGATATACCTAATGGGAATTTTTATTGGTTCCGTCGAATACATCCTGACTCCATGGATTGAGTAAAAAATTGTAACGACTGACCTCTTTTTTTTGTATTATGTAGCTTATGGGGGGAAAAAATTTCTGTATGTAGAAAGAGAAAATAATTTTTCCATCTCTGGAAGAAAACTGTGCAGTGGACGAATGTAGTACTTTATCAATAGTTTTCATCAAAGGCCAATCTTGCTTTTTCGTATCTAAGTTTTCTGTATCATCTGATAGCGACGGATAAGCCGTAATGGAGGGAGCATTGTGTGTTGTTTTAGTCCATCCCCGACCACCCTCCTGTCTCTTTTCTCTATTCTTTTCTGCGTCTTTTGTCCTCTCCCATTGAATAAGCGGATCTCGACGCCCAACTCCGAGGTTTAATGTTCCAAAAGACACCATTTTCCCATTACTTTAATCGAAGGCAAACGTCTGTAACATCTTCGATTGCACGGAATGTGCGTAATTACGGCAGAAGGGGGGCCATTCGAATCTCCTGTCTACCCCCCACCCCCATCAAGAGTGCAGGTGTTGTGGGATGGGGGGGGGTCGGGGTGCTTTTCAATCTTGCTCTTTCCATTCTATCACTTGGTGCTGCTGCTGAGAGGGTTTTTCTTTGACTGTTGTGTGTGTTGTCATTATTGTCTTGTGTTGTTCTCTCTCTGTGCGTCGTCGTTCTCTTATTTCCCTTCTGTTGCTGCTCTTTTCCGAACGCGAGAATCCTAGAGATTGCCTAATGTTATTAAAAGAAGTCTGGCTAAAGGAAAACATCAAATGGTATTGACTAAAGAGATGGGGATTCTTTTGGGTTTTCGAGTTGCTTTCCTCTTTCTTTGCATTTTTCAGTTTGGAAAGTCTTAAAAGGGGCGAAATGGTAGCTTTGTTGCAGAATGGTGTAGTGCTTTTCCTTCTTTTTGGTTGCCTTTTCGCTTTTATTATTATTAATGTTATACCTTATGTGAAAATATCATCAGCTTGTTTCGGGTTTTTTATTTAGAAAATTATAATTATGTGTCATTTTTCAAAGCTTCCTTTCAAAAAAAATTATTGTAGTAATTATGAGGACTATTAAGTTCTACAAAAAAAATAAAGAGTACGTGAAATCCTCTATCAATTACTTTCTGTGTTAAATCAATACTTTAACAAGTTTTAGAATAATTTTAAAGAAAGAGAAAATTTATTCAGATTATATAAGTGCACCTAAATTAGGAATGTAATTTTTTTCAGATGTTTGTCTTCTGTAATTTCACAAACTCTTGAAATTCTCATGTTACAGTGCAGTAAAAATCTGTGATAACTCAAGTAAAATTAATGTGCTCAACAAACCTTTCAATATTTTAGTAGCTTTTGATGTTTGTTTCTCCCAATATGCACTCTTCAAGCAGAGAAACAACATTGCGAGCGTTCTTATTAATGTGGTCTCTTAGAGGCTTCTGGGTGAGTATTTAAACATTAAATTTTGAAGAACAGTTTTACCATTACGTATCTATGAGTATTAATTTATCATTACAGAGTTTACCTTAATTAATAATGTTAACGATGTTGTAAAGTTATATAGAGGCATGTATATAAGAATTTCAAGAGAATGAGGAAGAGAGGACTTTATTCTTTATAATGTAATCGATATTTACATTATTTCAATGTAAATACTGATTTTCGTCAATTTTTTAAGAATAAAAACT
This sequence comes from Nephila pilipes, assembly GCA_019974015.1. NCBI lineage: Eukaryota > Metazoa > Arthropoda > Arachnida > Araneae > Nephilidae > Nephila > Nephila pilipes. Next base: position 471,180 of record BMAW01049878.1, on the reverse strand, counting down.
TCTTTCAGTATTTATTGTATTAATTTTCAAAATCTATAATAAATTTTTTACTTCATCCTTCCGAAAAGCAAAGTATAACTAATAAGCTTAATTTTATGAATAAATTTAACTCACTATCTATTATGAGTACTCCGAATTGAATTTTAAAAAATTAATTTCGTGATCTGGACTCTTTTCAACGATTTTATTCCTAAATCCCATCTCATAACTCCTTCCTATCCCTATCCATCTCAGACCGAATTGTCCCAATATTAATTCCTCGTGGTTTTAGCGGTTGCCGCCTCGTAAAACCCCGGAGCCCCGAAGTGAACTGTACCGTGAAGCCTCCAGTCGACTAAAAGTTTTCCCAAGAACATGAGGGCCGAATACTGTACTCTGGGGCCCCGTTCCAGAGGTCCGCCGAAAGCCCCGGGCATCACTCATCTCGCCGAATGGCCATGCCTGCCCGCCAGCGACAAAAGAGTGGGAGACATTTTCCAAATCATCTTTTCGTTGCGGTGTGCTTCGGAGAGCTGGTCCCACGAGTCTCAGGGAGACCACCAGAGGGCAGTGGTCGTCGTTCCATCACCATTTCGAAGGGATGGTAGTCGCCAATGGTTGGCGCGTAGGGCATCATATTGGCGGAGAGATTTATCTTTAAAGGTCGCCAATAGCTTTTAAGTTTGAAATTGGTTGCGTTTTGAAAATAAACGAAATAAAGGAGCGACTGAATAAGGACTATTTTCATAAAACACTAAAATAGTTAAGAAAGGTCTGAAAACCATTAGTAATTAATTTGTAGCAATCGCACCAAATATCACACATTTCAGATATTAAACTTTTTGAGCTCGGGCACTATCGAATTGTGCTCATGCAACAAAATTTTTCATTAAATTGCATTGCTGTTCAGTTATTTAAAATTCAAAGTTCCTTAAAATATTATTTTGGTGCTCTCTAATTCAAGTTTTCCCCCTTTTTAGATTTTCCATAATTTTTGAAAAAGTGTTACTGTATTTTATTCATGATTTTACATTTAAAATCATTTATTTTGCATAAATTGGCAATTATTATTTTTTACTGAAAATAGTAGTCATTTACATGTTGATGGTTGGTCATTGTAATCAAAAGCGAAGATCTTTTCTCAATTTTCTACTCTTCTAATAGTTTTTTTTTTTTTTTTTTTTTTTGTAAAAGGGGGGTATGTTTTACAGTTTTGAAAAGCTGTGCAAATACAGTAATTATGCATATATTTAGATAACATTGACAGAATCACCTATGTCCACAATTTTATTGAAATATGTACCATTCATTTTTTCCTTTTCAGACTAAAACAAGAATAATATTCTAGCTTTGCATTCGTGACTATACTCATACTGATAAAAATGGTTCTCTATCAGATCATTATTTATTTCCATACAATCTTTAATTTCTTCTTTTTTTTTTAAAGTTGTCTAGTTTTCTTTTTTAATTATATGTTTTGTTCCTTAGCCTTTAGTTGGCGACAGAATTACTGTCTGGCAACCCTTCATCAGAGATGGTAAGAGGTTGGCAGCAAATGTAGGATGGCTCCCGACCCTTGCTCCATTAACCTTTCCCTCGAATCCCAGGGGGGTGATTTGGGCTTGTGCTGTAATTAGAAGGAAGCTAACTCCTTGCCTTTCGCTCCCGTTCACTTACCGTTAGGAGGAATTCTCTCTTTCTTCTCTCTCCACCCCTTTCTCCAGAACTTTCATTTCCTCCTCCACCCCCAGGATCCCACCAAAACTTCAAGAAAAGCCCTTCGACCAAATTAAACCGCCCCAACTTTTCTATTTCGCCTGCCATTAGAATTTTGTAGAGCGTAAGCCTAAAAGAGGTAGAGAATATCGTCTGCCCTAAAGGAGGGGGTGTTTGTACCGAGACCGAGGACTACCAGCATCCGTCTCGGAAGTTTGCTTAACCTTCCGTTTGTAGATGCTGTCATTATCTTGTTCCTCCCTCGTCTCTTGCGCATACTCCTTTTATCTTTTTTTTTATAGTCAGTTTCAAAAATATTTGCTCAATATATGGTTTATTTATTTATTTTTAAAAATTGAAAAACTTCGTCAATTGTAGTATTTTTTTTAACCTTATCCGATTTGGAAAGGGGAAGTGGAAGGCTTTTAATGGAATTTTTTTTAAATATTTATTTTTGTCTTCTGATTTAGATGGAGAATATTGGTACACAGCCATGTATAAAGCTTTTTCGTTAAAACTGAGATGAAAAGAATTTCCCCCTTTTTTTTAGAAAAAAAAAAAAATAAAATAAATGATGAGGTTTCACATGCATGTTTGAGACATGTTGAAACGAAATTACGAGGGAGGAAATCTCCTATCTTCTCCTTTGTTTTGACGAGCGTAAAATTTTCCGAAATTGAGGTTAATTTTTTTTAAAAAAAAAAACCCTGCTCTGCTGTTTTCTTTTGTTTTTCGAGGAAGGAGTTCTCTTTTGCTTGTTTTTCTTTCTGAAATTTAATCTGCCCGCGGTATTAATTTTACGCTGGGGATTCGTTTTAAATGGATATTTAATCTCATTTTGTTAAGCAAACTACACCTGTGCTCTTCTTTCGGTCTTAGACCTTTCAGTTTTTAAAAAAAATATATGAACATTTTTTTCTTCACTTATTGTAATGAAGCGAATTTGTTTTCGATCCATCTTTCATTTTTGAACGAGCTGAAATCTATGGAAAAAGTCTTTGTGATATAATTATAACTTTTAAGTGTTTACTTTTCTTCTCTAATAAAAGATGTTTAAAAATCAATATTTCTCTGCAGTTATATAACAAATGAAAATATTGTATCTTACGTCTTATTATGTACCTGATTCAAAGAAATGGAGACACTTAATAAGGGTTTGAATGAGTGAGGTTTATTAGGTGACAAATTTTATTTTCAATTTAAAGGATAGTTTCGCGCATATAGTATTTCATTAATATGATTTTAACGTTGCGATATGCTCTTAAAAATTTATTTTTCAGTTAGTGCTTAAATTAACGTTTAAGTATTTAAAAAATTGTATGGGATATGAATCTAATTTACGACACTTTTCTCCTAAAACTTAGATCAGAATCGCGTTGAACGTTTATCAATTAGAAATTTAATTAAGACAAAAATCTTAGCATAGTTCATTTTTAAAAACCAAATAAAGCGACGCATACTGTGTGTTTGTTTCTATATTTTTAATCTGCTTAAGAACAAGTTCTATTTTTTTCCCAGCAATTCTGAATGAAATATTCTTTGTAATTGTAGAAATTGTTTTACAGATTTTGCTTACGAAAGGAAAAATACAATATGGATCAAGTTTCTATAAATATATTACGAATTACCTCTTATTTATCATTATATATAATGAGGTTTTTAAAAAATTAAAATTTTGTAAAGATTAAATTTTATAATCATTATTTTAAGAGCAAACTGATGAACTTGTCTACAATTAATAAAAAAATAAATCTTTTACGGGTTTCCAACTTCCTTCTATCTCTCTTGCAACTTTACCAATCTCTTGGACATTAAATGTTGCTGCGATCTGGGGTGGGAGAGGAAGGCACAACCACTCTCTTACCTTCCAAATTTCCTAAACTTCGATGTCCGTTTACAAACCGGAAAGTGAAGATCAAAAACCGAAACTATCAAAAAAGAAATGGAGGGGGTATAACCGCATCGGTCACAAATCACGTGGAGGCTACTTCCGGCTACAGATAGGCAGCTATATTTTACGCTCTGAAACATCCGAAAAGACCCTTGCTTCCACCCCCGTCCAACCGATTCTTCACCCTGGGGCGTTACAATGACGAGGGGAGGGAAGACCTTCGGTGACACGTACCGGACACCGAGGAACCGCGTTTTCGCCACGTCGACGTGTCATGACACCCAACGTCCCATGTCATCGGTATGAGGACAGTTTTTTTATCCCCTCTCCTCTCACTCGCTGTGCAACCTTTCATTTATCATCATTATCGGACGCTTTAACGTCTCTTGTAGCGTTACTTTTGCCATTTCTTTTCTTGGCCATGTCCGATTTGAGAGGGAGAGGATGGAGAAGATGTATGACGAGGAGAAAGTGAAATTTCATCCGAGATTTTTTTTTTTTCCCTTCTAATTTTCCCCCTTAAATGCTTTTCAGGTATAAAACTTCGTTTATTTATGGAATTCAGTTTTTTAGATTACAATTAATTGTTCTGAGAAAGACCATCATAATTAACAGCACATTCAGATTCCTCTAATTAAACATGATACATATTTGTCAGAATTAGTGAATTTAATAAATATTTATTACTTACTCTTGAAATTTTCAATATTGCTTCTTGAAGAGTGCGAAACTATTATTCGATGTTAACGGTAAGCCTTGATGCGGAATAAACATTTTTTTAAAATTATTTTTTTTTCATGTGTATTCATCAAATTTATCTGTTTGTAAATTTCTTAAAGTTATTTTTACTTTAACATCGATTCCGTACATTTTTACGTACCTTTTTTTCGGAATTTATGTGGCGTGAAATTAGAAGAAATAGCTATATCGCGTACTGAAAATATTTCTGTTCATCTTAAATAAATACTGAGGGATTTTAAAAAAACTGGAAGGAAAAGTCTTTATCAAATGATATTGAAAGCAAATTACTAATTATTGAAAAAATGACAATTTCCGTGAAATTACAAGCATTCCGCAACTAATAAAAATTGGAAATCGGAATTTTTCGAGTTAATAATTTTTTATTGTAACCTTTAATGAAGAATAAGAAAACTCTAAGATAAATAAAAGAATTTATATTAACCTTTGCTTAAATTTTTTTCAATAAGCAAACGAAATATGATTTTATTTTAAAATGCGATTTCTACAGCCTAAAACAAGACGAGAAAAAAATGACTTTTCCGAATAAAAAAGTTTTAAAAAAAAGCATTATTATTTTTTTTTCTTTTAAGCATATGCTTCCTCTGGAAGAAAAGAAATATCTATAAGGAATATAAATGGTAAGAAATATATTGTTTGGAAATTCTTCTGGAAAAGGGAGAGGGTAAGGGGGGGGCGATAAACAACGGACTCTTGGAGCCAGTAAAAGAAAAAGGGGAAAAAGATTGAGGAGAAAAAATCATAAAACTCGATCAAATAATGCCTTTAAAGAAAACAAAACGGGGTCGTTCTCTATTCGAATTTTAAAACGTCAAAGAAAAGATACACCTTTTCAGCATTCCTTTACCTCAGATAAGAGAGGGGAAAGCTTATTTTTCAACAGAAAGATGAGGTCTTCGAAAACATCAGTTAAACTTATTCATCCAATTTTTTTTTTTTTTTTTTAAAGGGTAATTAAATATGATTTTCTAGATTTTTAGTAACACAGATTTGGTTAAATGTAACAAATGTTGTTGAAATTATGCTTGTATTTAATCTCCGATTATGCTTTCCCGCTATTAATTTCAA
>BMAW01049878.1:405610-465757 GCA_019974015.1 Nephila pilipes | reverse complement strand
ATAGGGGAAGAAAAAATGCATTTATTTGGTCTTGCGTTATTTCTGTTAGTTTATTGCAAATTTGAAAGATTTTTTTCCCTATACTTGCGTATGTATTCAAGTAACATTTTGTCTTTTTAACCAAGTAAGTTTTCTTTTCGGCTGATCGTTTATGATCTAATTTAAAAAAAAAGCTTGAAACCCAACTTAACATTTTTATTGAAGTAATTTTTTCCCACAATTTTGTTTTAATTTCTTTAGTATCTAATCTGAATTCACTCCAAGAGTAGTGAAAGTGATATTTCAAATAGGGGAAGAAAAAATGCATTTATTTGGTCTTGCGTTATTTCTGTAAAACAACTTTCTTTACATAAGTAGCTCGTTCGTAAAGAAACATTCGTCATGCTCATATTGTTTTGGTACGGAATAATTTTTTGATGTTTTGTGAAACGACTTTAAACTTACACTTGCTCTTCCGCAAATTGTTAAATTACAAATAATAATTCTAATATTATTATTATCACTAAACTTCTTATTTAGCATTCAAATAAAATCGATTGTTACATTGATTAAGTACTAATTTCAAATGTATTGATAGTTACATTTTACAGAATTTCATGTTTGTTTTTAAATCAAAATAAATCAGTGCAATTTTTACTTATTTACATTATGACTATCTTTTTATTTATGATTACCTATTTGTATATTATGGGCTATAACGTGAAACCGAAGGTCATTTTAAGATTTTTAAATACATTATTAATGTGAATTTTCTTTCGTTTAATTTCCATAGATTGAAACATCCGAAATATTCCCAAAGAATTTTATTTTAAATAAAATTGAAAGAACTCATTCAAATGTAAACTACATACATGCATCTTTTGTCGTTCCCGCATGGTATGTTTATTCTTAATTAATTTAAATTTTAAAGAATTTTGATAGTGTTTCTACATGGCAACAAAATAAATATTATATTATATGAATAACGTAATATATCAATTTAACATTTGAGAAAAATATCTTCTCTTTCCTTCTCTCTCTCTATCTCTCTCTTTACTTTTTCTTACTATCTCTTAAAGAAGAATTTCACCAAAGATATCCGAAAGCCATTCGCTAGCCTCTGATCTTTTCCAGTTATAAAAATCGGGGCCTAGGAAATTTTTTCAACGTTCCCTTTCTTTTGTGCCGTGCCATCTTGTGCCATATTCATATCCTTCGAAGCGTAAAAATCCAGAGGAATGGACCACGTCCCTCACCAGAGGTGGAATGGTTACCGTTGCATTTTCGCCTCGTGGAACCCGAAGGGGGGGGACAACATAAAAAATACACACACATACAGCACATAAAGTTAGGGGGAGAAAGGGGAATAAAAAGATGTATCGGGACGAATAGAATAAGCGCTAGCCACCCACATTCCACTCTTCCCTGCACCCCTTAACTGAAAGGGTCAGGCGCTTTGGGGAGGCAGGAAGAAAGGATTCTTTTTCCCGAAAATGAGAAATCGAAAAAATTTCTTACCCATACAAGTTAGGAAAAATATTCCTCGTTTTTTAGAGTTTCGAATTCTTTGAGACTACTTTAAATGCTTTCGGGGAGCAATTCTTTATACTTTTCCCCCTGTTCCCGTATTCCTTCGGTAAAGGCCTCGGGATTTTCAGGTTACCACGTAAAACCTGTGATGTATAGTTCCATCGGATTTGATATTCATTTTATTGGAAGGCAGACACTGGCTGTTCGGTTCAATTGAATAATACCTGCCAGAAGGAAGATCTGTGTCAGAATTTTCTAGCTGTTTATTATATTCATCTAAATTAGTCGTATTTCATGCTCATAATAATTCGGAACAATTGAATTCAGAATTATTTTACTGTTTTGAAATACGTAATTGTATGTTTGAAATAAGGTTTTCTGAAATATCTTCTAAAACAATAACACTGAATTGATTTAAAACATTTGCTCACTATTGCTTGGAATAGTATTATATCCCCCCCCCCTTTTTTTACCACAATTATGTTGTGTTGGTTTTTTTTCTTCTTAGTTCCCCCAGAAAGTTTATTGCATTTCTTAACTAACTTTATTTTACTTTAACTGAAATTATGTAAGCTGAATTTCTTGATTTTTTTTTTTTACCTCAAGCCTCTTAAATATGAAAATAATTACCCAAAAATAAATATAAAAAATACTTCAACATATATACTTCATATATCATTCAACTTCTTTCTAAGTTCCTAGAATTAGAATTCAAAAATTATTTTTTCAATAAAAATCATTTTAGCTGCCAATCAACTTTTAGTAAGAATATCTTATTTTCAGTAATTAGGAATATAATTTTTTTGTGTTAAATATCATTTATTTAGAAAGGTAAATGAAGTAAAAGAAGAAGAATGTTTATGTAGTATTAGTAGTAAAAAGAAAACAATTTCAAATAACTGGAGTATTAGTAAAACATCTCTTACAGTCTGATTTTATAGCGAATAGAATTTTCGGATAAGTGTTTGATAAATTGCTAATATTATTTGACATCCTGGTGTTCTAATTATAATTTTAATCGTTTCTGGGGAACTATAATGGAAATCGCGTATTTTATGAAACAAATTATATTAAATATTCCCCCACATGCAAAATTATTTGAATTTTAGAAAAAAAATTATTTTAAAGATATTCAATGTAAAAAGGATGCAATTTTAAAAATAATTTTCTCTCTTTGTTATTTGGGATTTTTTAGCTGGAAAAAAAAAAGCGATACATTCTATTAGAGTAACTGTTAATTCCTCTCACGCCCTACTTGAGCCCTCTTCTGAATATCGTTCTTTTATAAACAATATCCGGAGATTCATAGCGACGAAAAAGAAAGAATAGCTATATCATTTCTTAAAGTGTGAAAAGAACAAAAGATTGCATTCCCCCCTTGACGTAGGGAGGTCACAGATTGAAAACGAATGCTAAGAGAACAGAGACGGAAGATGCTTAGAAAAGAATAAAGAAAGAATGTTCAGAAGACATTCAGTTCCCCTTTATTTCAAGAGAAGTATTTTTCTGCTTTCCTTGGATATATATTAGGAAAGAGGAGAAGAGGGAAAAAAATGTCCCCTTTTACTCCCTTTTTTTCCCTTAATATATATTTTTTTCCTTTCTTAACCTTGTGCTTTAATCTATGTGGCCCATCAATTCTGGAGCCTCTTTTAGTCAAGGAGGAACCGGAAAAAAATATAAAAGAAGGAGCTTGAATTTCAACGGGTGATAATCGGGTGGTAATGATGCAATGGAAAAGCAACAAGGCATGGGTAAAGGATAGGGTAAAAAGGGGATATCTGGGAAATAACGTCACAAAGAGTCGAGTAAATAATAATAAAAAAATCGCTTCGAACTGAACTCTATCGCTATTTTCTCTTGGGTTTTTGGGGGAAATTTGAATAAAATTCTCATCGCAGAGTTGAATCTGGCGAGAATTTTTAGTTCTCTAATGCAGGAACCTCTATGTATATATGGATATGTATGCATTGGGGCGAAAGGAAGAACGGTGGAAATGAATTTTCTCACTCGAGGGGGTGGTTTGAAGGGGTGGCGCAGTCTCTTTTAAATATTGAGAGAGATAAGGGGTACCCCGCGAGATGGGTGGGGTATATTATTGAGCAATATCTCGAAATCGTAAAATTTGCATAATCGAAGGGTCACATGCGAGCTTTTGAATAGATATTATGCGACGCGTTATTTTCGGTGGGTGAGAGGGCCGTGTCGTGGAATATGTTTGCGTTGAATCTCGAGAATGAAGAAAAATCTTTTTAGGGGATGGAAAAGGTTTTTTTTTTTTTTTTTTTTTTTTTTAAGAAAGAAAAAAAATTATAAAAATCGAGTGAACGTGAAGAAAGATTTTGACAAAGTAATGACTAAAAATAATCTGTAGAATCACTATCTTTTCTGTTTTAAATAATAAGATAATCTCGGTAATGTCGTGGGCATAAAAAATGAATAATATTATCAATCATCTCGAAATGAAGTGTATTTTTTTGCTTTCCGCTTAAGTATGAGGTAGATTGTAATTTGAAAGTTGTGTTTTAACTCTGATGTATATATTGTTGTGTGTTAACACTGATGTGTTATGAGTAAATAAATTTAACCGCAAAAAAAGGGACTTGTATTATTAATTGTAAGCACTTTTTACGTACAGAGCGAAATATCTTTAATTACAGTAAAATTTATTGTAAAATAATTATAATGCAATTTATATATTTCGAATGTTTATTCAAAATCAAAGGATAGAAACCGACGAGTCCAGATTATTTACTTTGTATCTTCTATAACTGAAGCGGTTAAAGAAATGTGTCACTTTTCCTTTTTGTTAGCTTGTGTACTATTCCTATCTCGAGGGGGGGGGGATTCATCACTAAATCGCTGACAATACTTCACAGAGCAAATCGAAAAATTCGTTTATGCAGTCAGACTAAGCTATCACGTGTTAGAATTGAGCATTTCAAGCATCGTTTTTTTTAACTTGCAAATGAGAAACACTGTTGCTTAAATACGAGTATATTAAAATTTTATTAAAAACTATTAAGTGTTTAATATTTGATAGTTAAATGTGTAACTATATAATTATAATTGTAAGATTTATGTTTTGAATCAGACCGATTATTTTAAACTAGTTTCTTCTGACTTTCAGAAATATTACTTTCTGATAAATATGAACCTGTCCAACTCTTTTAGGTGATTTGATCATCATTATGATTTTTGAGACTTTAAATTGGGTTTTTTTTTTTTTTTTTTTTTTTTTTTTTTTTTTGATAAAAATATGAATGTATAGTTTTGAAATGTAATTGTGATATCGTCTCATAAATGCATGTTATGCATGGAAAACAATCTAACATTTGATGTTAATTCGGTCTTCTCTCACCACTACATGACTGAAAACAAAAACATTTTTCAGCTCAACTCTTCATTCCTTTCCCGAAACTCCATTTTCTTCTCGTACTATTTCTTTTAATGAACCCGTGGTATATCGTTTGATTAAGGCGTACCCTTTCCACCCCCGAGGACAAGACAACCAGAAAGACCCCGATCTTTTCGCAAACCGGTTGTGACGTACCTAACAAAGTGTGCAGTGTATCTTTCACGCCTGTCTGATCTTCATACCGCAAGGACCTTCCCCCTCCTTCTTCATTGAAAAGGAGAAGTCCGAGGAAGGAATCGCAGGGTCCAAGTGCGGAAACTCTTCCCGCTCCATCAGAACCATCTGCTCGAGTCACATAACCGCACGCACCCCCTCTCTCCCAATATCTTCCTGTCAGTTCGGCTTATCGCACCAGGAGAAGGCAGTGGTCATGTGACACAAATCCAATCGCCCCGCAACCCCTCTTTTAGTCTTCTGGAGAGATATCGCCCCACGAGACCATCGTTGTCAACAAGAGAGTCAGATAGCCGTGAAGGTGGGCTCGGGTAAACTTAAATTGAGAGCATCTTCCCACTGTTCGCCTGTCATCTTCGGTGGGAAATTTCTTTTTCGGATTTTTGGCAGGCCGGAATGGTTGTGGTGATATAGATTTTTTTTTTAAACTTTCATGGGATTGAATAGTGTTGTGTGATCATGCGCTAATGAAAAGAATGAGTAGGCCCTCTGGAGAGTTTCGTGACTGCAAAGTTGAATCATCCCAAATAGCAAGGACTGTTACAATATATGTTACCGATTTTGCATGTAAAGGAATGTTACTGAAAGGCTTTTGCTGAACCAGTTATGTTTTGTTTTACTGCGAAACAATGCGAAAGTGTTTGATTTAATTGTTATTTCAGTTGCTCTTCTTTAATTCCTTTCGTCTTTTCGTCGTTATATTCGACCAGCATTACCATTTGTTAAACGGTTTCTTGAAATGCCAATTAATGTATCGAGAACATAAGTACATACCTATTGAATGTGACTTTTATGTGGTTTATAAGATATATACGTTCCTTTAAAAAAAATCAGCGAATTTCAATTTGTGTCGATATTTATTCTTCATTGAAACTTAAAACTGAACGATATATTCGATGATTTGAATATTTTTACGAGTTTATATTGAACAATGTCCACACGGGACTCAGCATTTTTCAATTACATCATTTTCTACTCTCAGAAATATCAGTTTTAATTTTAATATAGCCCAAAAGAATCTTCGTTCAGACGCATTCCAAAGTCTCCTTTCGTTTCATATTTAAATAATCCGGAATGTATTACTCTCCGTCCCATGAAAGACTGTATTGATTCCGAGAAGAAATAACTTGATTTTCCAAGTTGCTACTCAGGCTGTCTCTGATAAAAGCAAAATTCCTCTCTATAGTGGGAACCCTCTCCGCTCTATCCCGTACCTCCTTTTTATAAAAGAGGAACGAAAAATGATATAATGGCGCATGTATCATGTTTACTGCGCGTGAGTTTCAGTTAAACTGCTCCCGAAACTGCAAATATGAGATATCTGCGGGAGTATAATGCTTCCGAAATCGAATTTTAGGTATTGAAAAGAGAAATTCCGGGAACATTATTCCGATCCCCGCAGAAATAGCTGAAAAGTTCCTCTCTTTTTCCGTTTGGAATGCTGAACCTCGCCTCCTTCCCTCCTACTCTTCCCATTTGTTTTTACCATACTCTCCGTACCAACTCGAATTTTCCATCAGAAGATAGGAAACAAAATAAATAAATATAAGCCGTTACAGATATCAACTGTAAACAAGTTGAGAGAGCCTGAAAAGGTCCAACTTTTTTTTATTATTATTTCTCTCTTACTTTCTTTCCCACGGTTTTTTCTTTATTCCGGGGGCAATCCAAAGTCGTTTCTTCCCTACTTCTTGGAAGACATTTTAATCTTCTTTATACTGCACTCCTCGGAATGAATTTCTTAGATCCTTTACCCCCTTGAAAGTCCTCTTATTTTTCTTTTTCTTCGTTTTATTTTTTTATATATATCTCTCCTATATATTTCTCTCTCTCTCTCTTTTTCTCTATCTCATCCCGCGTCTTTCTGTACCAAAAGCAACATTCTCTGTATAATTTATGTGCCAGGATTGGCTGCGGACCAAGAAATAATGCTGCAAGAGGCAGAAAACGACAAAGTAAAGAAAAAGAATAAATATATATAAAATATAAGGGAAAGGGGTGCAGAGGGTTGGATGGCGGGGAAAAAAATTTCGAAAAGAGGAAGCCGAAAACGATAGATGGAATCCCAGGATAAGGAATACAGACAGAGAAAAATATTAGCGCAGGAATAGCTTTTTCTCCACCCTCTCCCTTCTCCTCGGTCCATACATATGAGAATATATAGAAAATACAGCAGACGAGAATGTTCAAACCGTGAACACATAATCACGGCAGAGTAACCTTCTAAAACCTATTCCGAGACGGGATAGGGAGAGCAAAAAAGAATAAGGAGCGGGGGTGGAGCATATGTATATGTGTACATATATCCGAAAACGGCAGTCCCTTTTGTGCCCACCGAGACAGCAATTCCAATAAGCTGTCGTGAGATGTTTGAGCGTCAGAACCCCCCTCTTTTTTTTTTCTTTCCCCTCATTCCCTCCCGCTTTTCTCTTCGGGATCATTTTTGATTCGGCGACGTTAAGTCTTCGCGACCGTCCGAGAGGGAAGATTCTCTATCCTGGCGCGCATAAAGCACCGCCGATGAGATTTATACAACTGCTGACTGCTCTTATCTTAACTGTGCGAAAGGCGCTCTCAATGTTTCTCCGCCAATTTGGCGTAATTTTTTATCCGTTTGTCCCTCAGGGGGGCTCCTGTTTTTTTTTTTATATTTTGATTTATGCCTTTCTTTGGTGCAGAAGACAGTCTGTCTTGGCTGTATTTAATTTATTTGTTTGAATAGTTGTTTGTGTAATTTAAGAGTGAAAGACTACTTAATTTCCATAAGGACAAAAGGTTCGAAACTGGTGCAAAAGAGCCTTATTTTGATTACTTAAACAGTGATTTTACATTGCTTTTGTATTAAAAAAATGTATTGATGTATTAAGACTTAAAATATGTACAATTTTCTCTCTGCTATCTCTAATCCATTTAACATGAATTAAAATTTAATAATAAATTCAACACTTTATTATTGTTATTATATGGGGATTTTTAATAATGCATCCTTAGGAATGTCAGTCACAGCTCATATCTTCTTTGAAAAATCACGGGAATAAGCTTGTAGAATCAAGGGTCCATAAAAAATTGAAATTTCTTTGAAGTTGTAACATCCGGTTACCCCGGATGTTATCTTGTGCCATCACTAATATCTAATATTAAACAATATGACACCAATAATTACAGAACCACCAAAACCACTTTCAACATTTATTAATATATATCCACTAAGACAATAATAATATAGCTCTCCAGGTCAAGTTTATTAACACTTTAATTCAACCCACCAATAATAATCTAACAGCTTCTTACCAACTGCAAGTATGAATCTGGAACAACTGCTGAAAACACTAGCACAATTCTCAATCCGAGTGGTTTACACTCGGACCTCAACTCTAATCCTTAAAGCAGCCTTTCAATACTATAGCATTTAGATTCCACCTCCTCTCGTTACAACGCCTCTCTGATCCTCCTTCTCCTCTCTTTCTCTAGATGGAGTTTATATATTTCTTAATTTAACCGCTTCACTTCATTCCTAACTGCTTTGCATATCACGTTTCATTTTTGGTTGGGCAAAGGTTGTTTAGCGAAAGCAATCAATTTCAATTGAAAGTCCCCAAGGTTAGTGAAGAGAAACCGCGAATAGCCCAATGTCACAAAGTTCATAAGAATATTCGAAAATTAAATTCTCAGAAAAGGGTGACAAAGCAATTTCTGAAATTCTGAAAAAGGTGTTAGAGCACTTCACGCCAAAATATTCTTTCAGAAAAATTTCAATACAAATCATTTGAAATTGTAAATTCAATTCTAGATTTTTAAGGACGGGCCCCCTCTCCTTCCGAATTGATAGTTATACTAATTTGCTTCAACATAACGTTTTTGAAATTCTATGCTCTCTCTCTTTTAACATTTAAATACTCACTTCAAACTTTGTCTGTGAAATATGTCCGGTAGCATTCCGTACTTTTCGGAGAACATCTAACACCAACCAGCCTTTTCATTCACTAACCCCAATTTGCTTCTCTCGAAAGTCTTTCACTTTTTTAAAAACCGCTCATCTCGCAACGTCGGTCAAATATTCTCAGCATCCCATCACACACCCTCTCTTCCATCCTAGTCGGACGCCAGTCTTCCTAAGTCCCTCTCATTAACCTCCGCGCCACAATGGACCGGCATAAATCAGATGCACGTTGCGAGTTTTCGGTTCAACTAATCCACTGTCGAGAGCGTATCTTCGGAAGCAGGGGGTTTGCACGTGGTCCTTCCCTCCCCTATTCCCTTTTAATCAGACCGGCCTACACTGTCCCCTCTAATGCTTCCGCTAGGGCGTGCAAGAATTTGAGGTGGGTGGACAAGAAGGTAGGTGCCGGATGCTACATTAGCTGTGCAACCTAATCGCCGAAGTATGTGTTCTCCGTTGGTTCAGTAGCTGGACGTTTCACTTTTTCACGTTAGGAATAAGGGATCTTGCGAAAACTATTTTTCAATAAGTTAGTGCAATGAATATCATTGTACGGGCAAAGTGAGAAATGATTCTCCAAAAAAAAAAGTTTTAAAAAATTAAGACAAGGCTTTAAACTGCCTCAGAGTGAATAATTTTGATATGGCATATTTTGAATTTATTTGACTACAAAATAATAATATTGCAGGAGTTTTTGAGGAAAAAAAATTAACTATTAGGCGTTTTTTGTTAACTATTAGGCGGTTATTACTACCTAAATTCAACTCACCCGCTCTTCAAATAATGTAATCCAATTAGAAAAATGCAATAATATTCATTTGATGTATTAATTTGGGAGAAATTTGATAAATACATTTTAGAGGATTCAAGTAAGAGCAAAAAGTTAAATTGATTACAATGTATTGAAATTTTGGTTGTTATAATTTTTCATTCCATGCAATGATTGAAATGAAAGAATAAATGCATAAGAATTTCAAAGTGATTTAAGTAAAAGTAAGAACCATAAAGGCATCTCTTTTGCTGTTTAAATAATGGTGCAACAATAATCTAAAAATGTAATTTATATTTATTTTAATCGAGATGGATGAACTTTTTGTTGATAATTGTCTCGAACTTGAAAAGTCAAGGCAATTTATCTTGTTGTTGAGTTGTAATTTTAATTTTCTAAAAACTTCATATTAGAATGTAAAATGTACGTCTTAGTCGAATTAAAAAGAAAATGCAGTGCAATATTTCCAAAGAGCATTTCGAAAGTCAATCAAATGAAAAGTGTCAACTCCTTTTTGTACAAACTCCCTTCAATTTCGATTTTCTCTTTGAAGTACCTTTGAATTCCCATTACCAGTCATTATTCTTTGAAAACTCATCAGTCTGAAAAAAATACACCTATGACGATTTTTTGCCAATTTTTTTTTCTTGCATTGCTTTAACATATGTTGATTTTTTTGACTTAACTCTTTTTCTCGTGTCAAAAGTCATCAATATCTGGAGAAAAAAAAATTCCAATACATCCAAGAGTTTCCAATAAAATATTTAATTTTATAGATTCCTTTATGTTCATACACAACTGCCATTTTTTGATACTCATGCTTTCTTCCCCAATTGTTCTTTCCTTCCAACCCTTCAGCATTTTCCATTGTTTTCTTTTTCCCCCTCTCCCCCTGTCTTTAAATTTGTTCATCAATGTCTTCTATCCTTTTCAAGTGCAGATATCGCTTGCGAACCCGATAGGTGGCGTGGAATTTTGTGGCGTGAACCAACCCCCTAAATAAATACCATACACTGAGAAAAAAGATTTCTCACTAAAAAAAAGGCAGAGGGGATCGAAACAAACAAAAAGAGGAGCCGAAGCAACTAAGAGAAAAAGATTTTTTCTCTTCTTTCACATCCCCCTCCTTCCCATCCAATAGAGGAATTTCTCAAGGGGGAATGGAACCTGCCAAAAAAGTAATAGTGTCGCAAAGTCATTTTCCAGTAAATCGCCTGAGAGGCATTAAATTGTCCACGTTGCAAGGATGATGGTGGTACTGTGGATACAGGGACCGATACTGAACCATACCCTTTATACATTCTTCGTTCCCCTCCCCTTCTTTATTTCGTTCTCTGGTACCTCTCCCTCTCCTACTCGTGTCTTTATTTTTCTTTTCCTTTTGTCTTCTATCTTGGTCGAAGGAAAAGGTGCTAGTAGCAAATAAGAAATCGTACTGTTTCAATAAAGCCCCCCTTTTTTTTCGTTGAAAAAAATAAAAGGGAGGGGGGAGGGGAGTCCATCCGAGATTGGGTCGGGTCATGTTATTTCGTCCGAAGTCCCCGAAGTTGAAATTGGAAGAGAGTGGTTCCCGAATAGGAGCTATTTCCGACCGATTCTCCTCAGCTTTCTTACCTTGATTCCACGTGAGCTATGCGATCTTAAGGTAGTCGAAATAGGAAATGGTTGGGACTTGATAACCTTGAATATGTGTTTGCGAAAGGAATCTCCCTCTTTTTCAGAGTTTTTCGTATGTTGATAGAGAAACAAAGATGGGATTTTTGTGAAGTGTTAAAAAAAAAAAAAATTCTATTGAATTCTGAGAAGTGACAGTATTAACCATTAAAATTAGAAGAAAAAAAAATAATTAGCAATTTGATTGTATTAATGAGCTATAATATATATATATAATTATTTAAAATTGTGTAATTAGTTTATTTATGACGTTGCAACCGTTTTCACATTCAACTTTAAGATAGCTTGTACGACGGAGCATTATAAAATTTTGAAAATATAAAGAAGATCTTAGAAATTATAAACTGAGTATCTTGCTTTGGTATTTGTTAGTTGAATATAAAGCTCTTAATAGCTTAATCTACGATAGAAAACTCCTTAAAGCTAAGAAACTCATTGGCCCTTTAAATAAATACATTCAGAGTGCTCTTCTATTATTTATTATAGTCTGTTGATTCTATGGCGCTTTTTCTACTTAGCCCGCACGGTTCCATTGAGTCTCAACAAGATTCTAGTATTTCTTTACTTGTGCTTTAATCATTAATTATAGATTTTTTTTTAATTCGTTGTTTGAGAGCAGACATTGTCGTTTACTTGGAAAATATTACTAATGCCTGAAACAGTCATTTCTGACCAACATTAGTTCACGAGAAACAAAAATTGTGCCCTTTTACGAAGAAAAATACCTCATTTTTCAGAAGGAATTCTTGCAGTACACAGCAGTTATAAAGTCCTATTTAAATTCTTATATATCTATAACATATGCACGGAAGGTGTGCTCCCTCCCAATAATTATTGAAAACATAATCTTTTCTAGAATATCCTTCATGTAGACGTCTATTTTAAAAGTATTAGAAGAATTCTTGGAAAAGAAATGCTTACCAAATACAGATGGAACCACTTCATAGTACGAGGGTCGTTCAACAAATTCTTAGAAATTCCGAGAAATGGTGCTTGTATCATCGAAAATGTTTGTTTAAAATGAAAATCATTTTTTCAAGAATTAGATTTGATCAAAAGTTTGATTTAAATGAAAATCACTACTCACTAGACAATTGTCTAAGTCTCAGTTACTCGCATTTGAGATCATGACAACTTTCGCACCTTAAAAATTCTTTGTCATAACTTTTCCGACCGATGAGGCTATCTTCGCTTTTTTTCCCTCTGGAAAAGATGCACCGGAAGCAACCCAACCTTTTTTTTTATTTATTTATTTCCGGACCATATTGATGAAACCATGCCTCACAGACGTCGACAACTCGACATGGCAGCAATCAAATTTTGATTTGGTAGCAAATGACTACCAAATCAAAACTAACTTATGAATCAATGCCATTTTTCTGTCACCGTTTAACAAATGGCAGTACCCAACGGTAACAACAATTTACCTTAATTATGCCATCAGTTTTCAAATACAAGTAATTTTTTAGCCATCCTTGTGTAGTTGGAAATAATTTTTTTTCAATGTATCGTGCATTGCCTTTGCATCGCTTCTATATTCATCAACTTCTTTAGATAAAAAGCCATTTATTTATTTATTTTTATCTAAGACATATCGAGAAAATAATTGTTGTCCATCAATGATATAAAACTTATTACTGTTAACAAGATGTTGCTAGACTTGGTGTCTGTAACACGATTAGCTTGAGAATATCCGTGACTCTAAACAAACAAAAAAAAGTCCTTTATATTAATGAAAGCTAATCTCTTTAAATCGGACATTTGATAAAGCTTTCATATTGGCCTAATATATAAATTTTAAATGCTATCTTAATTCATTAGAATTATCTTCCCGTGATTCAGCATTGTATACAATTAGACAGACCTTTAAATTACACGCAAGATATATAAACAAAAATAAAACAATACTGCATCAATCTTCTATTGGTGATCATATTCTATTATTTTTAGTTGCATGCTGTCGATTATATATAAGGCTAATAAAAATTAATCATCAACTTTAACAAGGTATTCATAAGGTTACACACATCTTCCCTTGCAAGATTAAAGTATGAATATTGTAATAGTGTTCCATCAACTGCCACCAGGGCGATGCACTGTTCAGCTACATAAGGGCTTCTCTGAATATCATAGATCTGCTGCAACAATGTTATGATATTTCTCAGAAAACTGGACTCTCAAAACCATCCTTTTGCACATTTTGGCAAAGATTAACATTTAAACGTTCTGTAAGCGATCGCCATCGATTAGTGGTAATTGCTTCTCGTCCTTAGCACTCTCCTTGTGATAGACGCACGTCCTTGCGTGGCTGGGAGCAGTTTCCACAACCATCAGCGACGGGTGCCTGTAATTGAATGAGAAGTTTCTGAACGTTATTAGCGGTTGGAGGGGGAGAAAGATCCCACATAAATATTAATTCGTGTTCTTTCACTCTTTTCTCGATCTTCCGTGCATTTTTGCAGTAAGTTTCTCAGGCACGCGATGATTTTTTCCCCCTTTCTCTTCTCTCTACACAACACTTTTCATCCGGAGATTTTAAATGTTGCTAGTTGTCTCTCTCTGTCTGTCGAAATTGGGCTTGATTGGTGGCAAATGATTTAGTATTAGTGCACTCTATGCTTTGAGAAATCAAATTCGGTTCCCTCTCCCCATCTTGTTGCTTTTAGGTAATTTTTAATGCTAAATGTGTTTTCTGCAATCATTTCTGAAAATTTAGATTGCCGATCGTTATTAGCGAAATTATAATTAGAAAATTTTCAATTGTATTGCTAAAGCACTGAAATTTTTCAGAGCTTTCATTTAAATTGTTCTTATCATTCCAGCCTTAGTGAGTTTTTCTTTGTAATACTTGGTAAAAGTTGGCGTGACGTGGTTTCTTAATTTACCGAGTAAAATCTTTTGGATGAATACATGTTTTGCAAAAGGATTTTTTTTAAAAAAAAAATTGTGAGAAACATTTCTAATTTTTTTGATTCAATCTTAAAAATGAACAGAATTTAAATATTAAAGAGTGTTTATCCTCTTTGTTGTTTAATCTCTTAATCGAATATAATTCATGATACATTAATAATCATGATATATTAATTTTAACGTAAATAAAATTTTAAACTTGAATATGTTTCTATTTATTTAGGAATTTTGTTTAGTAAAATGGATTACTTATTTGAAAAAGTTAAAATATGAAACAAGTTCGTGTGAGTAATAGTACAGAATATTTCTGAGGAAAAAATATGCCATTATTTGAAATTAAATTCAGCATCTTCCGTCTCTTGAGGCCCTGATAGCCGATTGCTCATGGGTGCGAACTCATGATCGACGTTATTTTCGTCGAGTCGCGAGTTCCAGTCCTGATGTCACTAAAGACCGTTGTGTAGAGAAGCTGGTGCATGTTAAATATGTTGAGGTTCAGTGTCCTCACATTGAAATGATGTGAGTGTGTTTTTTATTTGAAAGTCAATTTAAAAGTCTGGTGAATATAAAAGTTTCATTTAGAACAATTTGAAGAACGACTGCAAGCATGTGAAAAGTGTATTAGGGACAAAAATGTTCACAATTGTCTGCCATATGAATATTGTTCTAATGGTTAAAACAATACTATAATTACATATCCTTTGTTAAATATGAATAACCTTTTACTGTACTTCTGACACAAATAAGAAGCTAATATGAAATAAAATTGCTACATTTTTTTTTCATAGTGAGCATTATAGTGATAATTTCATTGCGTAATTGTATTGTAATTATTACAATAAGATACGACTGTCTTACATTTGCTATGGAAGAACGTAATTTAGGACTAAGTAATTCTGCCCAGCCATATGATAATTTGTAATTAAAAATGAGTGAACGAGGCGTTTATGAATTTCCTTTTTGAATTTAATTTCAGATGAAATAATTTAGGAACATGTATTGTTGAAATTAATTTGTAAATTGTAAAATTAATTTATAACTTGGAACTTTTAATAAACATATTTAAGGGATTGAGCTTGATTAGTATTACATATTTAATGAATTTTCAATTCTATTATTTTATTCTAAATATCGTTGATTTCAATGATAAAAATTGCATAAGTTAATACTATTATACCTGTTAGTTTCTTATTTATTTGTTGAAATTCTCTGATGTTACTTCACAGTCTATTCAAAACAAACAAAAAAAGAATTTATTGGTTCACGACTGAGTAATTCAACTTTTAGTATCACGAAAGTGAGAGTAATACATGTTTATATTACTTTCTATTAAGTTTAATCTCTTCATTTCCTTTAGTACATATGATGGAAGTAATTTTACGTTAAACTTTTTTGTCTTGGAGTTCAAAGATAATAATTCACATTAGAATTTATCATCAAAAATTACGGAATCAATGGTTAGAGAGTAATAAAAATGGAAGTTTATAGGTATATGCCACAAAAATTTTATTGAAATATTTCCTTTCATCATTATTGATTTGTAAAAAAAAGAAATACATTGTTCTTTATTAAATGTTTTACACTTAACCGAATATTTGATCATTACAATAAATAGGTCACATTTTTCTTCACCGTGCCTTGTTGTGTTGCATATTTATTTAACATTTGCATTCAGATTATCGTACTCCACTATGTTGTATTCTTAGGCACCTTGTTATATTGCATAATTCTGTGGTTTTTGCTTTAAATCATACTTATTTCAAAAGTTTTCTGCTGACTTTGCGTCATAAATTAAAAATTCCAAAGTGTTTTTAAATATATTTCGTCTATATCTCTCTTTTTTTTTTTTCCTTTTAGTTCTAAGTCTACGAAACACACAAGAAGAAGAGCCTCCCGACCCTCAGCTGATGCGGCTGGACAACATGTTGATCGCGGAAGGGGTGGCTGGTCCGGAGAAAGGCGGTGGCGCCGGCGCGGCCGCCAACGCTTCGGCGGCGGCGTCCAGCGGAGGATCACAGTCGGAAAACGCCATCGAACACTCCGATTACCGCGCCAAACTAGCCCAGATTCGCCAAATATACCACCAGGAACTCGAGAAGTACGAGCAGGTAAGACACAAAAGAAATAGAATTTAATTAAACTTGCAAGTAAATATGAGAAATGAACAAAATCTGGTATTAAAATGATTACATTGTTTGCAATTTATCTTTATTGAAAGAACTGATGAGAAACATTGCAAATGAAATTAAAGATTTTAATTTTTTAAAAAAAAATCATGTAAAATCTTTTTTTTTTTTAATTATATGTTTTTCTTGACTTGTTGACACATAAATATGTATGGTTACCTTAATTTTTGTTGATCAATTTGCAATCACTTCCTTTTCTAAAACTTAAAAAATATCTTTTGTCTTTTTTTATAGTTCTCATGTTGTTTAAGAAATATTTTATGTAAATAAGTTATGTTGCAATTTCCGTTCCACTTAAAATTTTGATCTTGCAAGAAAATTAATATATATATATATATATATATATATATATATATATATATATATATATATATATATATATATATATATATATATATATATATATATATATATATATATATATATATACACATACATACATACAAACTGTAATTTCCTCCTAATTTTTCGGATAATATTAATTTCACAAAATGCCAAAAAAAAAAAATCATGACTTTTAAAACTATTATCGCTATTGAAAATTTTAATATTTTAGATAAATTTCTTATATTTCAATTAGCTAAGCCTTTGAAAAACGTGCATTTAAGAACCAAAAAATTAAATACAGCACCCTAATCAATTTGTATAATTCGGTGTAATTATCTGTGAATTAAAAGGGGAAAGAATGCATAAAAAGTGGCCAATACAATGATACATTTAAATCAATTATTATTTTCATTCCAACTAACCTATGTAAAATTTTAAAAATAACATGAACCTTTAAAATGTTAAATGTTTAGATTCAAGCAATATTGAGCGGAACGTTTATTAAATTTTGTATGAGTTTCATTTTAACATAATGCCACAATTGTTTAATTTATTTGATTCAGTTTATCTTTCTCTCTTTTCATTATTAAAATATTGATTAAAACATTTTTAGTGAGAAATGAAATTAATTATGAACAATATTCTAATGATTTCAAAAATTAATAATTAGCATTCTCGTATTTTGATACAATTTAAAACATGGAAATTATATGACAGATATTAAAAATTCAAATGGTTAAGAGGTGTTACTAGAGTGTGTTATTATTTCTATTTAATATTTTGAATTACCTTTTTCATGGGTTGAATAGTAATAGGTTTTACGACACGAATTCCAAAAAGATGCGAATGATTCTTTAATTGAGAAAATAAAAATCCATTTATCGCACACATACCGTCACTATATCTTTAGAATTTTATTCGTTAACTGTAATTATACCAAATTTTCATTCACTTATCACTTTTTTAAATCCTTAATAGTATATTCGCATAAATGAGAGTGACATGATGTATATTTTGTGAGATTAGGGACTTTTTACCCTCTTTCCGCTTGTAATTGCAGTTTAGCATGAAATGAACTGTGAAGGCATTTATGGTCTCTTCCATCTTCACTTCTGCCGCGTAACTCCCCGGTGGCTATTATAGCCGAGGAATATTAATAATTTTTTTTCCTCCACTTTATTACTGCAAAGAAAACTTAACTTTTTAAACTGCTTCGCAAATATTTGGGGCCCTCATCTTTCGACCCCCGAGGGTCCATTCAAAACTTGAAAAATTTTTTGTTAAAAAAAAATAAAAATGTTAAAAACGCACACCTTCCATTTCAATCTAGAGGTCCCAAGATGTAGCGGCATCATGAACGATTCCCTCAGAATAATTTCATTAGTTTACCCACTCGAAAGTTTAGGCAATTAGAAAGATTCCCAGTCATCCATCTCAACTTTTTTCTTTCTCTTTATTTTTAATTCTTCATTTCCCCCTTCCTTTCCTTGGGGGGAGATGATCCATTCCCCTTACAAACAGGGTGCTATTTCTATTTACCCGTGTGCTGGAGAAATTAAGCCTCCTTGGTTTGTGTGTGTACCTTTGCACAAAAGCGCGCGGACCCGTGCCTTTTCTGCTGCTACTGAAGTGAGAGTGGGGGAAGGAAGGGAATCACAGAGAAGACTGCAATAAGCCGGGGCACCTAGTAATAAAGGTTGATGGATTGCGAACAGTAATTGCCGAGGCCTTAACTCTCCCGTACCAAGTGGTCCAGGCAATTTGGTTAGCCCCGCTATTTAGCATACAAATTGCTCCAGTGACGACTAATTACGAAAACTTTTAGGGGTTGGCTTCCTGCAAAGGTAGCTTGGGCTGCTGGCGGGGGATCGGCTAGTAGAACTTTGCTGGTAAGACACAGATTCACTTAGTGCGTGGATTTATAACGGGTTTATACCCTTCGGTTTTGAGGGGCATTCTGTCTCAGTTTGTCACGGCCCTCACCCACGCCGGTCTGTCAAAGGGTCAGTCGGCGTTTATTATGAACCTGTGGTCGCATATTTTATGAGCTGTCGCGAGAACGTTGGTTGGATCTCTTGAATATAAAGTAATCGCCGTGTGTTTCGTCGATAATGAGCTGGTTTTCTGTAGGCGGAGAAAAATTGCTTCGGATAGAGTCTACTGTTTTAACCTTTCACTGGGTAGTGCGTCAACTTTGATAAATGCATTATTTTCTCTGCCAATATATCCAGTTCCTGTCTTCTTTTATTTGCACACATGATATCAATTTTTGAACCTTGTGTAGCGAACCAATATATTATTGCTTTGCGCGTAAGATTCTATAGCAGCGTCGTTTGTCTTTTCTTCTGGGAATTTTCATTCATTATTATTTTATTTATTTATGATCTTAATCTTCGGGGAAATCAATTTGTGTAGTACATTACCTTCACAAATAGATACAATTCATGTTTGTCTGTGCGCATACATGCATTTTATATACTTTCTTTACCCTACTTTAATATGTGATATTCATCTACTCCCCCCTTCCCTAAATTCTTTTGGTATTTGTGATCTCACTTAACATATAGTATTTTATTCTGTTAACTCAAACAAAAATTATACATTCAAAGTTAAAACTATTTCCGACATAATACTTTTGTAACATAAATAACCACTGCCTAACTTCGGCTGACGCAAAAAAAAAAAAAATGTAAATCTTTAAGTCTGATTTAATTGATAATTCCTGACAAAAATGATTGAATTCAACATACTGAAGAATCTCGTCGATATACAGATGATTAAATGTGCAGATTCAAGCATTAAAACACTTACATATGGGAATTGTTTTTATATCATGAAAAATTTATTACTTCTTCATGTTCGCAATACAAAATCAAATCGATTAATTTTATGCAACTGACATTATATTTCATACTTGCTGTTGAAATTAGTTTCATTGATATCCCATTCCTTGAATTTAGGCTCGCGAACATTAAAAAAAATCCCATGCACAAAACCGTTTGGCAGCTGCTACCTTGTTTGAACAATGTAATTATTTTCTTCCTGGTCTATTTCTCTTTGTCATAGTGATTAATCAACATACTGGAGGAAATGAATTGGTTCCTTCTGGGTGTTAATTAATGAATGGATCAATATCAGTACCACGTGTCTTTCTATATAAAAATAGATGTACACCTTTTTACCGATTTGATTCATATCTGTTCCAAAAGGAAATCTAAATGATTAGCGGTTGATAAACGTTTCGTGCGAAATTAGTAATATAATCGACAGTGAAAACGCTTTTCAAGCTTTGTTTCCTCAAACTAACTCCATTACCTTATATTACCATCTACTGTTCGAAACCCTAAGCTTTTCGAAAATGATTTAATAGGTACAGAAAGCATGCTTAATGCTATGAATCTTTACATCTTTCGATTAGCATGAATCACAATCGCTTGCAGTCAATCTTCGGTTGTAAGAGAAAAAAAAAACCTCACGTATTCCATAATCGAGACGAGGCTGCATGCGTTTAAGGTTCTAGAGGTAAATAATGAAATGACAAACCCAAAAGAGCTCTCTGACAGCTTGAGAATGATGACCTTCGGATCCTGAATTGCCGAGTCTATCTTCTGTCTGATGGGTTGAGTCGAACGAAGTGGCAGGGCTTTTTGTTTCCCCGAGAAGGTTGGGAGGTTAAGTGGGATTTGTTCTCCAACAGTTTTAGCTGATTTGATTCCAAATCGCTCCACTGACTATCCATCTCTTCTTTGTGATTGTGGCTTTCTTTGGAGTGATTTGAAGTGTTTTGTATCGGCAATTAGCATTTGTTACTGTAAAGTGTTGAGTCTGCCGTTGGTGGTAGGTTTAGTTGACTTACATGTCTACCGTTTTAATACTTGAACAGTGTAGGATATAGGAATGGAAATATTTACTTAATTTATATGAAAAAGACGCAAAAATGAATGTGAATATTAGATTTATATAGAAAAAAAATAATATTTTCTATAAGCATCAAATACTAATTCTTTAAGCGAGCTATTCAATAACTAATGAGTGTGCCATGATTTCAAAATCGAGTGTGAGATGCTGACTATCTCTTTTTCTGATGAATAAAT
The DNA here is from genome assembly GCA_019974015.1 of Nephila pilipes. Classification (NCBI taxonomy): domain Eukaryota; kingdom Metazoa; phylum Arthropoda; class Arachnida; order Araneae; family Nephilidae; genus Nephila; species Nephila pilipes. The sequence continues at coordinate 444,756 of BMAW01049878.1, read as the reverse complement.
TATAGACTTTGATTGCTAAATATTTGTAGAATTTCGAAAGCAGCAAATATAAAAAGTTAATTACGAAATGTTCAACTCTTGCCTAACATGTTCATCTTTATTCCGACTATCTCTAATAGATTATGTTATAATACTAAAAAAATTACTTTTAATTATTATTTAACTATTTTACATGGTGCTTTCTGATAATTAATGCACTAGATATAAAAGACATTTTTATTTTGCTGCACTCGAACACATTTGAATAAACTTAAGAAAATTTATTTAGTTTCATTGACATGCAACGTTGGACTTATTTTCTCTATATATCTGGCGGCAATAAGTTTATTCATTCATAGTTTGTGCAGCAAACTAATACATTTTTATCCACATTTTTCATCTTACTTTTCAGCACATTTCGTTATGCCCCGCGTAATTTACCCCGACCCCTTCGATTTATTTACGTGCACTCGATGAAACTATTCTTTCTTGCGAATCATAACCCCAATTCCATCTTTATATTACAAACTCTAAAGAATTTTTCCGATGTACCATGAACAACAGGCCAGTTGCGGGACCAAAAATAATAAAGACAAGGACAAGAAAAAAGAATAACCAAAACCCAAAAAAGAAAAGAGAACGGAAGGGAGACTCGGGAATGCCAATCAGAACCTAGTAATTATGAAGAGGGAGAGGGGCAGGGATGGTCCGCAGCAAGGGAGAGACCTTGGTAATCGAATTCCAGCGCGTGGTAATTAGAAAGGAGAAGGGACTGCTTGGCTTTTGGCTCCTTTCTCAATTAGAAAACTCCCCGACTTTAATCTATCTCAGGGTTGATGTGGGTATATCTATATACATCGAGTAATATCGTTCCACGATGTTTCGTCAGGTTCCACCTTCCAAGTTGCCTTTTACAGCCTTTTAATTCTTTGGCGTAGCGGCGAAACTGTTTTTAATTCCCGTGTCCTCCCTCTTGGAGTGCATCATCCCGTTTCGTTTAGTCGTGAGAGAGACGATTGTTATCATATTCTTCGCAAGGCTTTGTCAGAGAATTAGTTTTCTAGCGTGTGTCGCTTTCGGTGAGGTTGCGTCTTAATAGGGAGCTTGTTAATAGTTAGGGATTGAAATTGTCTTACGGGTTGGGGGAGATTAACAAGAGGTGAATCACTTCGGGATACGACTCGTTATTTCCCGTTTTGGACAGTTTGTGTATAAATTTCCTTTTTGAGCTTCTTTTAGTTATTGCATTACAATGCCGTTTGCGTATCTATTTATGATTAATGTATTGTTATTAAATATGAGTGGAAAAATTGCATTTGTAATCATTTATTATTTTTAAATAAATTTCGCTATTGTTTTATTATTTTTTATTTTATCTATTTTTTTTTCACTTTAAATAAACTTTACATCAGACAAGTTTTACTATCATAAGTTTATGAATTTAATTTTTTCATTGCCTTACTTTTAAAAACACGAGATAGATTTTATTAAATTGAATAGAATAAGCAAAAACTTTTAATATGCATCCTTCATGTTTATTTTACTAAAGAGCAAGTGTAAAGAAATATTACATATATTATAAAACAATTATTTATTCGATATATCATATGTAATGAAAAATTATTTGCATTCAAGACAGCATCTGCAATGATCCTTGTAACAACTTAAAATTTTTAATTGTTTACGAATATATGTTAAATAATGTATTCAGATTCATTCGTTTCCTTTTGATTTGACGACATAATTGTCGGAATTGTCAATTTGCTACGATTTGGATTGGATCTTTCAATCAGACACTTGAAAGAATCCCAGTTTTTAATTTATACCTAAAATTGTAATTTTTAAATTCTCAATACAATTTAATCAGCTAGTGCTTTTAAATTTAAAATAATAGTACCTAGTATTTTTAGCCCTCTGTATTATTTGTCTTGTACTTAATGCACTCTGTGGTTTTACTAGATTTAGTTCGTTCTTTTAATCCTATACGGAAGTACAATGCATCAAATTTATTCAAATTGTCTTAGCTACCTTATAAGTCAATACTTGTATTACATTTACGAAATAATTTCCTCTTCTTCGCTGTTGAATAGTGTAGAAATGCAACAAAATTTATTCACTGAGATCTTGTTTCATTATGAACCGCATATTTCGTATTTCTTTTTGTAAATGGAACACGTCCTCTTTGTTCAAAGAACACTTTAAAATTCAATTGATGCATTCTAAAGGGAGAAGGAGAGGAAAAAAAAAACAATTCCATCCAGATAAATTCCTGCTCGTTTTATTATCCCACGACCATTACACCTATCTCCCAGTCTAATTCTCACCCTTGTCCCATCCCTGGACACACTTGTGTGCCGGAGGATTTTAAAAGCGTGACAGGGCGGGATCACCTCTTCACAAGGTGCCGGGGATCAAGGAAGGGATCGGGAACTGACAGGAGACGGCGACGACCTGTCACTCCTCCTTGATCCCGCTCGCAGCTGCGACAGGGAAAATTCCCGTTTTTCCTGTTTTTCCCCGCTACCAGGGAAGATTAGGGGGTTAATTGTGAGGGCGCCTAAGAAGTTTACTGGGATTCTTTTTTCATTTGTAGCTTGTTTCCGAACGATCGAGTAAATAAGTAAATAAATAGAGTAAATAAAAAAAATGTGGGGGATGAAGAAAAGGGGGTCCATTTTTTTTTTCACTTCGGTAGCGAAGCGTCAATCTAAATAAAGCTCGCGGAAAAGAGTTTATATTGATAGAAAAAAGTAGTAGGGGGGGAAATGAATGCGAGTGTGTGTGAAATGTTTTATTTTCTCCTTATTTTTGCGACTTATCCTCCCTCCTCGTCTTGGGGTTTTGGATCCAACCCTGCGTTAAAAGTATTAGGATTTGAGGTATTTCATTTATGTATTTAGGGAATGAATAGGTTTCAAGTGGAAAAGACTGATTCTGATGTTAAGGGTTATGTACGCGCGCGTCGATGCACCCGAACCCTCAAGGTTCCTTGTTCCAATTTCATGAATTTGTGAAGTTATTATGCTTTTATGTCACACATTTTTTTTTTCCTAATATATATTCATTTTTAGTGTTGTTGTTTTTTAATGCTTAAAAATTGTATTTTGCTCTTTGTAATTCACCTGAAGAGGAAGGAACATTGCTGCGAGTAGTATAATTTAATGAACGACAATTTAGTTAAATTATATCATTGTATTCTATTAAATAAAGTGCTAAATTTGAATTCCGAATTTTTTAAATTTAGATATGTTAGTTTATATTTTGATGCAGGATTAAATATCAAACATAACATGGTATCCTTCTGTCGTATTACCTATATTATTTTGGAAAATGTTACTTGAAAGTGTGTGTATAAACGGATTATCATGTTATATTACTGGAATCGATTGCTAATAGACATTTTAACACACGTGTTAACGATTTTAATATTTAAATCTTAATATTTATTTCAAAGACTATTTTTTGATAAGGTTAATTTAGCTGTGTATTCTGTAACTAAAAAAAAAAAAAAAAATATTTGCACAGAAACAAGTAAAAAAAAAAAAAGAATGCCCAATCGGAACCATTTTAAATAGCTTTTGTTTTTCTTACTTCTTTATGTTTAGCGTACTTATTTCTTCTATTTTATTGTATCCATAAGTAAGAAGAATTTTAACTATTTCATCCTTTTTCAATTTCTCAATATTTCACCTTATTTAAGGTTGTTTTTCCATTTAGAATACCCATCCCCACCTCTTGTTTACCAATAAAATACGTTTCTTATTTACCTAGTTTCTTGACGCTTGCCTAATTTTCCGTTATACGAATACATTATGATTTATATTATTCATTCCTCAAGTCATCCTTTTTGGTGTATTTTGCATCGATAATTTTGTTTCGTATTCTTCCTTGTGAGAGGCGGAAGAGCTGAAGCGGAAAAACGAACATTGCAGAATTTTGACGATGATCTGCTCTCGTATAGGGACATAAATTCTAGCAAAATTATAACTATATAAATAAATTAATATTAATAAAACTTATATAATTGAAGTAAACTAAAATTACTGTGAGAAATGTATATAGCTGTTGACGAGTGAAATTATATAAAAGCAGTTACGCACATACTTAGGTCTAGAAGGAAATGATATAATGATATGATTTATAAACGACCAATCTCTTATGACATAACTGTTTCAAAGCGAAGACTAATCAAAGCTACACAAAATTAATTCAAAAAATTACTTGTATTATTAATGCATTATTCTCCTCTTAAATATTCAGTTTTTATCATATATCATTCTTAATTGACCTATCTATTTAACTTTGCTTACCAATACCATTTTTAACTGACCATCTATTTTAATTAAAGCATTTTATCTATTCAAAAATCCTAAATTTCCTCTCGATATTTTAAAGAGCTTTAACGACAGACCACAGATAAGACTGTCGTCGAAAGTTTTTAAGGAACTTAACGCGTTCTTTCACATTTCCCCCCTTTTCTATATCCCGAAACACCAATTTTTCATTCTCCTTTAACAGTATCTACACTCCAGGAAGATGAAAAGTATTTTGTCTCCGCGCTTCGGCCTTAAGTGCTTATATTTGCTTATCTTCGGAACGATTGCAGTTAAGGTGGGGAGAAAATAAGCTCCTATCTTGCGGGGTCCCCTTCCCTTTTCACCCTACATTTAGAAAATCGTTATGTGCCTCACCCCCTGCATATTCCCCTGGAAGTGAAGAGAAGAAGAAAATTTGCCATTTCAATAATAATTCGGGGCAAGTGTAAGGGGGGTATAATCAGATTTGCCACTAAGTCTTGCGGTTTCAGACGTACCAAAAGTGTTCAGACACTCCCGCCCTGTCGTTCCAGTGGGTAGTGGGACAAGTCGTCTGCTGAGGCATCGCTTTTCCATACGTTTCTAGAATCCCAACGGGTTGAGGTTGTTGGAAATATGCATCACATATTAAAGTGGTTAACATCGTCTCTTTTGATAGGAAATGGAAATTATATATTTTCCAAATTCGAAAATTCAGCTGAGATTAATACTGTTGCGTTAAATGTACATTTTAAAATTTTAATTCAGTATTTTGGATTAATTCATTAGTTAATGTAATGTGTAAAATTTCTCTTTGTTATTATTGCAGTAAAATAAATCGTGGATATTAATGTTTTAGCTTTTCCGAATTTTTCTATCAACCATAATCATACATTAATTCATAAAAAAGCTCTCTCTCTCTCTCTCTCTCTCTCTCTATATATATATATATATATATTATATATAATGTTTCTAAAAATTATTATACACAAATTTCTCACGAAGAGTTAAAATATATATTCCTTTTACTTTCAGAGATCTTATGGAAACTAATTTTTTTAAATATCGCCATTTTAATCCAATCATACGTTCTTGATATTTATCATTTAGTAATTGACAGTTTGATATGCGCACTCAGACATTTTATTTAACCCTTTCGGCGCATTGTGTAGATTTTTGGAAATATTCTACAGTTCATAAGGTACCATTCTGGTCCAATATGTAAAAAATAATTGCTTTGATTAAATTATAAACGGAACGATTAAATAGTAGATGTTATCATCCATACTAAGATTGACTCCCTACTTAGTATTACATCTATTCAGTATAATTGCATTTTAGGTATAGTAAGCTATATTTTTATAATAATTATGATTAATTATATTACAATTATTATAAAAATATATCTTACTATACCTAAAATGTAATTACTACTATTTACAAATAATTAATTTCATTATCACTTCATTTTCCTTCGAGGAATGTAACTAATATTACTTTTTTAAAAAAAAAAATTATAGAATGTCCAAGATTACAGCTTACAGCTATGAAAAATTGGTAAGATCTTGACATTGGAGTTGAACCATTCTACTCCAAAATCTTACACATTAGAAGGTATGGGAGGGGATGTAGCCGAAAGGGTAAAAAGGAAAAGGAGGTCGAACGGGGAAGAATTCTAGAAGAGATTTTTAGTCGCGGTATCTTCCCCCTAGTTACAAAAGTGGGAGGAGGGGGGAGACGTAGAGAAAAGATTTTCCCAAGCAGGCACCGGCGCTAGGGGTAATATAGTTTCGATTTTCTTTTTCCCCTCACCGAAAACCCACTCCTGCCACTTCCATGAAATATTCAGACCCTTTTCTGCTGGAACTTTAAGTAGCGGCTTCGACGATAATGATATTAAGTCGGTTTCAAGATTGATGGCTCCCTGGGGACCTCGATACAGTGGGTAGGAAAAGGGGAGAGAAAGAATACAAAGGGGGAGGGTGTCCCGCTCCGTCACCTGAGGACATACACGAGAGCGACCATTTTTAATGAATTAGTTGTCGCTTCTGCCCCCTTTTATAAAGACGTGCGACTCATTCGGGTTGGGTGTGATTAGTCTGAAAAGGTGAAGAACAAAGAAAGGACAGACATATATCATAAAACAACGCGCATTCTCTTTAAAAGAATGAGAGATGGTGGAGAGGGGAAAAAAAGGCAGAGACTGCTGTTCTGTGTGGCGCATTACCAGACCATGGTTTATGGTATGAATATGTACCAGGGGTTGGCGAGTCATCTGTCACGCCTGACCCCTCCGCTCTTTGCTACTGCCCCTTTTTCCTCTGAAGGCGTGGGTGTTGATTGGTCAGACGAGGATAGATGAGTTGAAAGCACGGGGTGGGAGGGATGGCAACGTTCTCTGCCAGGGATGGGAGGCATGTCAGGTGAAAAGACAACGTCATTTGTAAAGCGTCAAGAGAGTATTGTTGTAAAGCTCGGCTACTGCGATTTATTTTATTCTAGGGAAGGGGATTTTTTTTATTCCTAAGGTGAACAGGTTGTTCGCTTCTTGTTTGCTTTTAATTTCATTTTTAATGCTGGGTGGGAAAAGGGGTTGATGAGTTTTTAGAAGCAAAAATGTGCAGGAAATGTCATTTATAGTCGACATAGCTAGAAATGTTTGTCTGTGATTGTTTTTATTGTTATGCTGTGTATATTAATTTCTTTTTAGATGTTTAATTCTAAACAACGGCATGAACTTCTGTAAAATAGTGTGCTTGTAGACGTTTAAAAGCAGCTCAAACGGAATTTTAAAAAATATATATTTCCTTACTTTCAAGGATTAAGCTTTTCCTCTTGCTTTGTTCAAATACAGCATTCTTCTTTTCTGTGTACATTCCTTTTCTTTTTTAAACCCGTATGTGATATATGTCTTTTTATTTTAGTTCTTTGTACTCTTGGAATAACTTGTCTAATTTTTTTTTCAAGTTATTAAAATTGTATAAAAGCTGCATACATTTTGTTTTGCAGTAATATATTTTACTACATGTGTGTGATTATTTTAGGCAGAAGTATTTAACATCTTTAAACTAATTTATTAAAAGAAATATTGAATTCGTAAATATGTTGCATAAAGTACAAATATTAAACAAAAGAATATAAATAATTTCCAATACATTATATAGTCAAATCGATCAAACAGCTGTAATTTTTATTTGACTTTCCATGTTTATAAATGTTAAATTATATATATATATTACTTTCCAGCATTTTGTATTATTTCTTTCTAATACTTTCATAACGAAAACACTATCGTCTTTTAGCTTCTGTGTGTTTATTATCTGATTTGACTCTTTTAAAATTCGTTAATCTTCCATTTAAAAAATAAAGAATGAAGAAATTTGCAAATGGCTCTTAAATATCACAGACCTTCTTTCTCGAATAATCGGATTATATGCATTTTTCTGTAATTTTTGTCTCTTCTCCGTATCATTAGCTTGGATAATTGGGTATTAGCCGTATATTTTAATCTTTTCTCTAATAATTTTTAATGAGTGTTTCGAAATCCCGAAGACGTTCGAAAAAATATCTGTCATTAGACGCTGACATGGATGACTCAAAACGTGTCGTATTAAGACTATATTTTTTTATTACATCTCAGAAATTGTTGAATGCAAAAGATAGCATAATTACGAACCCAGATATCGTCTAACTTTTCCCTCCTGTCGAGATTTTCAGACTCTTTCCGTCAACTGAAATAACAAAATAGCTTTCCTGCGTTATTATCTACAAAACGATATCAGGAAACAACGTCGGGTCTCATTCTACCGGCACAACAATAGCACCGCCGAACAAATGGAGAGACGAAGAAAAAAAAACATGAAATAAAATATAAAAGGAAGAAAGAAATTATTTTATCTGTGTAGTGACCGTAAGACCAGTCTGTGTACACACCGCCATACGCTTTGAAAATAGATGATTGCGAACTTTTCCTTCGTGTAGAGTTTCATCAGGCGCATATTGTCACCAATTAAAAGTTCAGCGAGCGGACAAATTAATAAGGGACTCGTTTGGTGTGAATGAACAAAGAATCTAGCGAGGGGGGAGTCTGTAGCGTCCCGGACGTTGCATTTCATGGCTGTCAGCTCCTAGACAAAAGATTAGGGTTAAACAAAGCCGCATGCCCACACATTACATTAGTTGCATGGTCCCATTAGCCCCCTGTGCCTGCTAATCTGACGTCTCCCCCCTTCTGCTTCCATTGTGCGAGGGCGAACCTCCATGATATTCGCTCCGTTAGCGCCATGTGGCATTGAGTCCATGGGGGAGGGGGTGAAGAAGAGGGTGAGCAGGCGTTCTTTAAAAGAATAGCTCCCTGAACTTTTGCTGCACCTTTATTTCCGTGCTTAGAAAAGCGTTAAGACGGGCAGCGGCGGCGTTCTTTCTCGCGTTTAACCTTTTCTTGGCGATTTTCACGCTGAACAATTTTTCCGGAGATTGGGAAAAGGGTGATTTTATTCAGAAAGAGAACATTACCAGCCCCTCTCTGTGGTTCCTGTTGTGTTCCAGAGAAGGAGGAAAAAGTGAGGGGTAATGATGATGGTTGAACGATCACGCACCTTCCATTTACGTATTAGATCACGAAAATTCCTGCCGTGAAGATTTACAGTGAGGATGCAAATCGATTGGGATCACAAGGTGATAGGTGGTTTACTTACCTCGAATTAAATCAGATGGCCCATAATACTCCACGAATTCGAAATACTACTTCAAATAAATATATTGACGTTATAAAAGGTTAATACAAAATTCATCTGATGGTCATAGCGTCTTAAAAGATATTTTTGAATTTAATTAAGTTTAGATTTAAAATTGAAAATAATGTGACTTTCAAAGTGGCTAGTCTAATCCAGAAATTCCATATTCGGAAAATTGCGGGGGGGGGGGTTATCCTCGCCAACTCTTAGCCACGTAATTTCAGTCAAGGTTACATCAGAATAAAACGAAATTTTGTGTTCATCAGTAATTCTCAAAAGTTTTATATATGTCTTATCAAAATTTATAAAAATTATTACAAGTTCATGGAATGTTTTTAAATGGTCTTAAGTAATTTTTAAATTGCTTTTTTGGAATAAAAATATATGCATATATATTGAGCTGACTAATTTGCAATCTTTTTGTGAAAGAATTTTTATAACCGTAAATTCTAGATGTTATCTATGTTCATCATTGTTATCGATAAATAGTACTTAAAAACATTTTTTGCCTAGTTCTCTGTAGTTTAAATTTTATACAAGTCACTGTCTCCTGTATCCTTTTATTATAAAAGTATCGATTAATTCTGCATTGAAGTCGAAATTGAAGACTGATTGTAGTAGAAAAACGCTATTAAAAGAATTGAAATATTTATTACATATTCTATTCCTTAAGTATTTTCACTAAATAAAATAATATTAATAATAACATTAAAAAGTCTTCAAATTCCATATATATATATTGCTCGGAGATAAAAATTTCATTTAAAATTTCGCTCCCTGTCTGCTTCTAATAGGTACAGAATCAAGCGGGAAATGATAAATATTTAAAAAATAAATCGCTTTAATTCTTGAAAGTGATTTTAAAAATGATTCACTAAAGCGTTTTTCAACCTCTCTCCACGAAAGGTATATTTGATTATTTTAATGTGAAGGGCTGATGAGGCTGTAATAGACGGAAGAATATTCAGTGCCTTTTCGAGCCAGCGAATTCCTTTTTAAAGGCGAGAGAGAGAGTTTTAAAACTCCATCTTTCTCCTTGAGGCTCCATCAGCGGCAGGTGTCGAGTCTGGCCACGTGGTGGTTAACCCCCCTGACCCCTGGCCGACGTCATTAGTAAGCACTTCTTGATTAATGGTCCGGGCCGCACGAACAAACAATCGCGGCCTGATTGCTTTTCATCCTGATTAATGACGCTTCTGCTATCCCTGTCGCAAATCTACTTGAAGAAAAACGCGCGCATTTCAATGCTCGGTGTAAACATCTTTTATACCTGTGGCGCAGAATGTGTCTCATTCGCTCTATTCATGCCGAAATAGTTTATTGAATGATAGAAGACTTTCACATGCTCATGCTTTCTGCAACAATTCATATTTTATTATCTCTTTTTAAAGGAGGGAAGTTATTTAATTGTGTTTTTACGTAAGAAAAGACATATTTCTTCGAGTGTTGACATTTGAGGTGGTTTTATTGAAAAAAAATACCATTAAAATCAGGAGGAATTGTGAGTAGTAAGTAGAATGTAACTGTACGTCTGCAATCGTGAAGTATTTTTCCCCCGGTCTTGTAATAAATAATGAATAAAAAAAAAATCTTCATTTGAAGAAATGATAAGATTATTATGTCGTACAAATAATAAAAAAAAAGCTGTATCATGCATAGATACGCAGATAGATTCGGTCTAATTCTGAATTAACATGGTTTCGTGTCTCAAAAGTAAGATTTAGTCAATTCTATTACAAATGAATTTTCATAAATATGTTATGAGCATCGAGATTGAATCGATTACAATAGTTTTAAAGTGAGGCTCTGCAAAATGGATTGTACTTACAAATCGTTGTTTGTCTTAAAAAAAATAAAGTTCGATAAAGAATTGAAAATATATTTTCTGTTCAGTTTTGTATCATATCTCTCTGTTTCTACAAAATATTTGTAAGCATTTCAAGCCAATTGTCACCAAAGTAAAATCAAATGATGTGTTTCTTATTATCTGATGTTCTAAAAAATTACTTATAAGCATCATTTGCGTTTTCTTGATTTTAAAACATGGCAAAGCTATTTTTAAATTGATAAAGGTATACCATTAATTGTTGAAATGTGGAAAATTATTGTTTATCGATAATAAGTGATGCTCTGATGGAAACCGATTTTGAGTACCTAGTAGTTTATGAATGATTTCAAACTTTGTATCTTATTTCAAATGGACGGTAGATGTTCCAATTAAATAAGTTTTATATCCTCCTTTGACATTTCAATAAAATATAATCTTTTTTTTTCTTTCAAATTATAGAAAAACTCAAGCAAACATCGCTAATTGTAAAAAGTTTTTTTTTATCAATGAATTTAGGAAACAGATAAGTAATTGTATCTCGTTCTTTTTCATTCCTTTTGTTTCTAATAAATAAAATGAAACTGTGCAAGATTAGGAATTCCAATTAAGAAGTTTCATATCCCCATGACATATGTCTTCCGCTGTCTGTCGAGGAAAATGGTGCAGTTATTATCTTTCTCAAAAGCCAAAATGTTTTCGTACGCGAAGGCAGTTGAGCTTTTTCAGCGCTAATACTTCCCAAGATCCGAAATCTTTTCAACGAGATTTCCTGTCGCCTCCTAGAGGTAATCTTAAAGTGGCTGTTTTTTAAAAAACGATTCTTCTCTCGCTCTCTCTGCGGCGATGATGCTCTGGCACAGATGAAGAGGGCCTTAGCATCCTTTCTCTCTCCCATCCTTGGCAAAGGACAAGAAAAAGAAAAGGGGGAGGATGCTGGAAGGGATGCAAGGGAAGAGCCAGAGCGGTAGCTGTCAGTGGTGAAACAAAACACAGGTCCCGGAATGTGATTAGTGTTCCATAAGCCTTATGGAATATCCTCTTGCAACCACTTGATGTAGCCTAGATTAGCTTTTTGCGCTGCCATGCGAAAGGAGAGGAAGCTAGGCTAAACTAGTTAGCAAGGGGAGAGAGAGCGAGATATCATGAGTTATGTCAGCGCTAATTGGAGGAGACGGTAGGCACACTGGGCTTGCGTATGGTGGATATAAATCCACCCTAGGGAGCCACCTGGTGCGTAGGCCTCCGCCAACCCCTCCAGGCGTTAACACTTTCCGCCGGTGTGTATGTGGATGAGATAAGAATCGGTCTGGTATAAAGATAAAAAAAGAAGAGGGTAGAGTATTATAACCATCGCTGGAAGAAAAGAGATATCCCTCGTAAAACCTGACCACTGGAGTTTATGAGGGTAGGCCGGTCAGTTATCGATTTGGGGGGAATAATACGAAAGAGATTACTACCCTGGTCTCGGGATATGATGCTTGTCATATTTAATGGTGCTCCAATGTACCCAGAGTCGGTTTCTGCGGCATAGGCTTTTAGTGCAGTTCATATTTTTTTCCTCTTTTCCATCCTTAGCCAGAGACCGTAGGGTTTAGAAGTGGGTCGCCTAATTGGAAGTTTATGTCTCATGAAAAACGCTGATGCCATAAAAGTGCGGGTACTGCGATGTGTTTACCTCTTCACTCGATTGTTAGATCGAGCTGGGGACAATAAAAGCGGTCTGGTCTTGTGGGTGGTGCGTTGCGTGAAATTTAATTTTGTTTTTGGGTGGTATCTGATTCGAAGAGTGGGCGTTGCGATCTGGGACTATTTCCCCTTTTATCGTAAATGGTAAGAGAAGTATGTGCGTGCTTTCGTGTTTGGTATGGTTTGTGGGAAACTCCATGGAAGTTTGTTAGAGTTGTGAGAGCGATTCGTGGCTTCTCTATGCACAAATGAGTTGCTTATAAAGTTGTAAGCTTCATGTAATTAAAACAAGCTATTTTAACAGAATAAACTTAATATATTTTGCATTGCAGTAACAGAGTGCGTGAAAGGGGGCAAAGTTTCTCGGTCAATTTAAAAATAATTTTTTATGTATGTGTTTTATCTTATCAAGAATACCTAATTAACATTGGTCATAGCTCTGCTAAAATAATAACTGTGTATGTATTTGTGAGTCAAAAACTCTTAAATTCCGAAATATTGTAAGAGTTGATCGTTTGGTTTTTAAAGTCTTTTTTTAAACCAATGTTTTATTATGTAAGCCACTAGTTTGAAAACCCAAAATTTAAATGCCTTGAAATAGGAAATATAATTTGAACTCTCCCATGTCTTTTCAGACTTAGCTCCACTGTTTGGCACTGATAGCATCAATTTGATTGTCATATGCTGACCTAATTGGTTCAGTATTTTATATAGGAGCAACCTAATTTTATCGCTAGCTATAAAAATAATAAAATTGGTACTTTTTTTTGTATATGTCATATATATGTATAGAATCTTAGAATATTAACCTGTTTTATTTTCTAATTTATTCATTAAAAATCGAAGCATATATGGTAATATGCCATGTACTGGATTTATTCTTGTGTTTCAGATCTTTAAATGTTTTTTTTTTTTAATTGCAGGCATGTAACGAGTTCACGACACACGTGATGAACTTGCTACGTGAACAGAGCCGTACGCGGCCGATAACGCCGAAGGAAATCGAGCGAATGGTGCAAATCATTCACAAGAAATTCAACTCCATCCAAGTCCAGTTGAAACAAAGCACCTGTGAAGCAGTCATGATCCTCAGGTCCAGGTTTCTAGATGCCAGGTGAGAATTCGTCTTCAATAATAACTCCAAATATGCTTATAAAGGTTTTTTTCCGTTTCTCATTAAGACAAGACACTTGACCATCGCGATCTATGTTAATTTGAATACTTAAATTTTTGTATCATGTTTCAACTTTTATGTTTCACTGGGTCCCCCCCCCCCTCCAATATTGGATAGCGAGTATACTGTCGTTTTTCTAAAACTTTACGAACAAATAGAACGCTCTGGTATGTGTCTAGACTTCCAAAGAAATATTATACCCTTATAACTATTAAAATTATAAATAAAAAAATATTGAGTATAGAAATAAACATAGGTGTTTTTACATTGAAAGAACAATAATTCTCCTCAAACTCTGGTTACGATTTCATTCCTTTTTTTTTTTTCTTTTGCTCACCTATAACCTTATAAACCTTAATCCGATTCTAAAGATTGTTCTATTTCCACTTTGTAGATTATGTTATAGCATAAATTATGTAATTCTATGTCTGTTAATATTTTTGAAATTGTTCGTTATTAATATCTCATCTTTGCTATACATCTAGCATTTTTACAAAAGTTCTGTCTTACCGTATAAAATATCCGCGTAAAACGCTTTATATAAAGGTTCTTTAAAATTATTTTGATCGCTTACGTTTATATGTGCATATAAAAAAAATCATTATAAAAGTGCAAAAAAGTAAAATAGTAAATTTTAGATGTAATAAGGATGCTGGGTAATTAACCATTCGAATAAATAAGGAATTTCCTCAATTTTTTTTTTTTTTTTTTAAATCCGACTTTTTATATCGAATTTGAATTCTTACAAAACTATTTTTCAAATTTCTTTATATTTTTCAAAAATCTATCCATTTGTCTCTGGGTAAGAAATAAGAGAGGGAAAGAAAGTCAAGATTGTTTACTGGAAGAAGAAAGAAGTCGGTTTTATAGCACGAGCCGAAAACCGGAACGAAACGCTTATATCCGCGAAAACCTCGCATGGCCCATATCCTCCCTCACAAAGTCAGCATTTATTCGGCCTTTTTTCCCAAACATTTAACTAAAACTCCCGGACCAGATAGCGAATGGAAAGAAGGGAAAAAAATCCAAAACAGTCCGGCTACACGATGACAGATCCCTTCATGACGTACGCATGACAAGCAGAATAAAGTCCGGTCACTGAGGATTAAGGTTCCCGGACCTTCAATTGCGTCATTCCGGGATGCCTGACGCGGAAGAATTAAGCTACGCCGGACCCATATGGGCGTGTAATGGGTCCCGCACTCTCTGGACCGTGGGCTACTCCCATAACTCTTCCTCATCCTCCTCCGCCCTCTCCGAGTCCACGCTCCCCTGATCTTCATCTTCCGCATCACTTGGGGATGGAAGGATGCTTACTGCCGTTTATTAGCTTTTGTTCCCTCTAACCGCTACTGCCAGGGCTCGATTAGAATACATACATATAAATATGAAACTTGTGTGTTTCTTTCTCTCTCTTTTTCCTTCCAGTTTGGAATATTTTCAATGATTTCTTTAATGCATAAAGAGGAATAGATAGCGTACTATTAGCTCTCTAGGCAATTGTTTTAAAAAAAGACATGCAATATATAAGTTAGTCTTATAAACGAACTTTTGGTTTTAATCTTACAAAAGCGTATGAAAAAAAAACTGGAATTTTGGAATTTTTTATTGAAAATATTACCTTTTTTTTCTTCCTTCAATGTAATTATCTCCATGTAAATAATTGTATTTTCACCATTTCTCAATTTGTATTGTTAAAATACGAGATTGGCGTATTGTTAAGAGTCTCTTCGTTTGATTTTCGTTTATAATATTTGATTTTCCCCCCTAGAAAAAAATGTAAAAAATCCATTCAGAAATATCGAAATTCTCGTTAACTTTAGAATCTTTTGAAAAAATATTTTTACCGAAAACCTTTGCATTAAATGTAAAATAATTTTTAATATTCAAAAATAAAAATTAAAAAATCTGAAACGCTAAAAAATACATTTCTAGGCACAGTAAAGATAATATTATTTAAAAAAAAAAAGAGAAGTCGATCAAATTTATTGGAATTTTCAAAACGATTTTCTTAATTTATTACAAGGGCGCTATTTTGGAGAAGATCGGAAGGTTTGGAAGTTAGCTTTCGCAGAATATTGTCAATATTTCAGGGCTTATTAAAATTCAAATATGTTTCTAAAATCCGAAAAGATTTTTTAAAGACGTGACAAATGTTTTCAACAACTCGTATAAATTGGACTCGACATTGAGCTGCGCACTAAGCACGCTGTGACGAAAAAGATCAAAATAATTTTTAAACTTCCCAATTAAACGGCCCACCAAAGTTGTTATATGTAATTTTCGAGTTCTCTCAAACACTCATTCCCATAATTATTTTTTTCATCTCGCGCAAACTGTCTCAAAACAAAATTCGGTGTCATGAAACTGAAAAGCATCATGTGATCCTTTTTTACCCGCATTTCTCTCTTTTCTTTTCCTTCATCATACCATCAGTTTCTCCGCGTCATTAAATTTATCCATCTCTTGAATTTTTAACGCCGTTTAGAAGCGTATCTTTATTGAATAAGGCCAGTATTCGTTCAAAGTTTAAGTAGGTGCAAAGAAATAAGCCACGGTTTCTGAATCTAATAGAAATTTATTCTCGTCAGAGAGGAGCAGCAGCGAGTGAGAGAGGTAATCTGCATTTTCTCATTTTTTCCCCCTCCCTAATTCCGCATTCTACCCTTTATTCAAGAAGCCCCAACGATTTATGACATAAATCATTGCAAATTGTATCTACCTCACCGCCGAGTCAAAGCAAGCCACCTTTCTTGTTTTAATAAAATCCCTCCCAATTAAGAAAGATAAATGCATACACGACTTGTAAAGTTTTAACGAGAACCGCGTACATTTGTAGCGGTATCACTTATTACAACTTAAATCCGAGCCACAACTGAATTCGCCCGTAAAACATAAGCACACCTCTTCTGAGACTAGATGCTTTTATTTTTAGAGAGATGGTCTCTCTCTTTTCTGGATGTGTAATTTTTATTTTTATTTTATACTTTCCCCGGAAAGATTTTTTTTACTCTTCATCTAGTTCCTGGTTCTTTTAAGTTCCGTCGGTGTAAATTAAAACGTATGAAATTTCTCGCAATAAATTTCCCTGATTGCTTCCAATTAAAACTGCAAACCGCTCCCCTGCCTTGCAAAAATTACCTCTATGGGAATAAGGAGCCAACCGAGGTGGGGATTTCACTCGGAAAATCACCTTAAAAATTTTCCGCTCCTTTTTAAAAAGAAATTTATTTTATGAGGCAAATTAAATCTATGCCCGCCTCTTAAGCCGCTGCGCCAAAAACGCGTAAACATTTTCCACCGCCTTGGTTTTTCCAAAAAATAAAAAAGTGGGGAAAAAATCAGCTGTTTTTCGTATGTATTTTTATTTTCTCGGCATGCCTTTTAAAACGCTACTGAAACTAATGCACGATGCCCTAACACAAGTGGGATATAATTTCCAGACTCGGGAAAGGATTAAATAGCCAGAGCTGCATTAAATGCTACTTCGGCGCCCTCCTAACATGTCGCTCGCTCGATTCAGTCAATTATTTTGCTAACGAGTATAAGGTGTATATATCTAAAAGTGGGGTTGGAGAAGCAAGGGGGGTGAGCCCGAAATTTTAATCCGCGCCGCTTTCATTTTCTCTTATTGGTGCGTTATAAAATGTTTGCTTACAAGAATTAGGTGTTGAAAATACCCTACTAGAATATAAAACTGTATTATTTCTTATGGCAATTGTTCGGGTTGTTTTTAATTTAAATAAAAAAAAAATTCTACTTGCAGTTTCTTGTTAAAGTGTAATGCACCTAAAGTTGCTCTTTCGAGTAATTCGGGCTCCATTAACATGGTTTATTTTATTATATTATTTTGCATTTCTTGGATTTAAAGAGTTTAAAAGTTTCAAATTTTTATTGCAGAGAGATTTTACGCTTTGGTACATTTCTTGGTGTATTTTTTTCGGCTGCTAAACTTAAAAGTTTCATACGTTTAACTTCTGTGTAGTATTTTTTGTTTTATTTTGAAAAGCACATTTCGCATATACTGTAAGAAAGAGTTCTGTACTTCTTTTTTTTTTTTTAGTGGAAATTTACAGTTTTAGTCAAAAGCATATTAAAGATTATTTTTGTTTTCAAAAATGATAGTGTTGTCAACTTTTTTTTTTCGATTAGTTTTCGAAACAATTATTCCTTCAAAAAATTTTAAAAAATAAATTCAAATATTTTTTTTTTCGATAAACACCATTATTTATCGATTTAAAGTTTTTGAACTATTAAGGAATTAATTATATGGTCTTTTGAAATTTCTAAGCTGTTTGTACAATGTCTCTTAAAGTGTTTAAACGTATAAAAATTATCTGTAGCTTATATAAATGTTTTACTACCTATTTTTTTAAAAGATCTTTTTGTCATCAAATCAAAGACCTTTACTGTCTGTAAAACAGTTTTCACTGCATGTGTTTTAAAAGCGTAAGGAAACTGTTGTAACGAGGTTTTATCAATTGCACATAATTTTAAAAAGTTGCGTAAAAATACTTTCTCGTTATATTTATATTTTACTTAATATGTATTTTAGTTATTAATTTTAGTTCTAATAGACTATTTAAGGAATCGTAAACTGCATTTACTTATACTTAAAATCACACATGTATTCGGGTTCATTTTTTAAACATTTTGCAATAAAGTCAATCCAATTGGCCATTTTTGCTTCTAGACATTACTCAATGCTTAGATATGTGTTAAATTTAGAAACATTCGAGTCTGATCAATAAAAATAAATTGCGAGTATTCATTATGCATGCAATAGTTTTTGTTTGTATTTCGATTACTTGAATCTTGAAGAAACGAAGATTGAAATAATTTGTTTTTATCTTGTATGTTTTTAACATTTCACACTATTATCTCATCATACCCTCCCTCTCACAATGTCTTATTTAAAAGAATTTATAAACCTATCTGTTTTAAACAGAAAGCAATATTCTTTTTCTTACATTTATTTCTGCCGTCCATGGCATTTTAGATAAAGATTTCCCGTCGCGTTAAGCAAAACTCCTCCACTTTAGATAATTGAACAAAAGCGTTTATTCGTGTCGAATATATTTCGCAAAAGATCAGTTTTGCCGAAGTAGAGAAGTTGATAGGATTTTCTGAAGGATTTACTTTAAATTCAAAAAATGAATTGTTGTGAATAAGAAGGGGAGGAAAAAAAATACTCCATTTGGAACAAACATACGAAAAAGAGATTAGATCCCAATATATTTCTATTGTTAAATTTTCCTTCACAATGGGCTCTATTTCTTAGAATGGTCTGCGACTTAAAACTCCATTCATCTGTGTAGGTCGTAGCATTACCTGGGAACCTTCGTCAAAGTATATATACCGTCCCCCGATACAGGTTTGAAACGAAAGGATTAGGCGGGGAGTCTTCCCTTTAATGAAAATACTCGCCGTTCTCCGTTTTCTTTGAATCTATTACCCCTCACGGCTTGCGAATCGGCATTAGGTGTTTATACTCCTTTTCTCCTTTTAATTTTTTCCGCCCCTTCTTCTTTTCTTCGCTTCCCTTTCTATCTACTTATTCTTCTTTTTCCTACCTTTTTCCTTTAAACCAAGCGTGGAAATTGTTTTGCTGGAGGTTTAATGGGGGAAGTGGAGAATTAGCCACCAATGTAAATGGTTTTTTCGACCGGTTGTTGGCTGGCTCGTTACACTCCTAAACCCAACTTTTTTTGCCTCTCTCTCTTTCTTATTTGCTTTGTGCATCTCTTTTTTTTTATCTCGTTTATTCAGTTTAATTTTTTTCCCTTTATTATTGTTGTTTCTTCCCTCCCCTTCCTCCTTGTGTCTCTCCTGGGAAAACAGGAGTCTTGTCCTTTGCCAGAAACGAGGTGGTAAAACGGCCATTTTCTGTGATTCCTGTTCGCAACAGACGGTGAAATAAATTTTGCCATTTCTGTTGGTGGTATTTGGAGACGGGTTTAAATAGCGATGCGAATAGCTTTTTGTGGGAAGAGAAACTATCTTTGGCATATGGATGCGTTGAATTGGAAACATTTAATTTCCAAGTTCAAGCTTTAGTAAGTACTGTTATTTTTGTGCTTAAAAAAAAAGGCGGCGCGGAAAGATTCGAGTTGAAATAATCGCAACTTTAATTAAATTACTGTTGTTTGTGCGTATTTATGTACTCGTTGGTTTTACAAACATGCTTTTATCGTGTTAATATATAACATTTTGTTTCTTAGGGCATAAACATTAATTTCAAAGCGGACGAAATGCAGACTGAAATTGGTTATTGCATATTTTTAAAAACTTCGTTTCTCTCTTTCATCTATCTCTCTATTATTTCTTTTCAGGGAATTTATTAGTTTACGTGGAATTTAAAGTCGCTTTATTTACAATCGCTTCGTTTCGCACATACATTTTTTTATAATAATCTTTAATATAAACCGTGTAATATTTATATCTCACTCCCTTTTCCTATTTTTGATATAGTTATCATTGCTTGATACTATTTAATTTAAAATATAAATTTTGAACTTCTTGTTTTTGTGAAACAGGTTTTCAGCTGATAAAAGTATAAATATGATTTTAAAAAAAAATTTAATGAGGTGCATTATTACTAGTCCTTTGTATTGCTCTGAAAGAACTCTTAATATATTTTAAAATTGAAATAATAATGCGTGATATTCTAAATTTTTGAGTGGAATATCTTTATTTCTAAATAATGGTCCGTTTCAAGATCAACCTATTGCAAAATCTATCAGCACTTATTAAACATATTTTGTTAAACTCTTCGATTAATATTATTAGATTAATATAAAAATGTTCCTTCCTCCCTCCCTCAACTAATATTTTTTTATCTTTATTATTTTTAATGCACACCTACATATCATCGCAATTTTATACGAATTTTTAACATTGCATCATTTATTATTTCAAACTTTATCCCATCTTTTTCTTTAAATACGTTTTCGTGTAATGTTAAAGAATTGGACCCAAAATGAAAGTACTTTTTAGATAGAAAAACACTATAACATTAATATTATACTTTTACTTCACCGTGTTATCGAGATCGGCACATATTTTAAGTTATTCATTTTTATCAGAGTCAGTTCATTTATTTTTCCTGGTGAAATATGTTTCTTTATTTCGTCATCTGTACCGTCATGCTAAATATACTTTTCATTTTACACATGAAAATGGAAAAATTGAATGTTTATTGAATGCTTCTGAATTCTTAAGGCATAGTATTATTACCTGATGTCACGAATTCATATGAAAGTTGGTATATTTTTCTGTCTGAAAACGTGATCAGCTTTGATAACGTTCATTGACATTAGGCATACACATAATTTTAAAGGATGTACTTTATTAAGGTATCCGTACACCTTTGGAGAAAATTTTTTGAAATACATTGATATTTGCCATCAAAATATTTTGAATGCTAAAATATAACCTAAAACTATGAAAAACACTTTTAATAATCTGTTTTTAAAACTTTTGGAGTGGAAAACATGGTGAAAATAGTACATAAATTATCAGAATAACGCTTATAACTCAATAGTAAAAAAAATATTATTATTCTGTAAATTTAACCGTATTCATTATAACTTTTTTGGGCTGTTACTACTTTCATGATGAAAATCATATTACTGCGGTTTTTATTGTGTTTCGAGTCAAATAACAATGAAAAATCAAAAAAAGTTTTAACAATACATGATTTACACCTTTGTTTCTAAAAACATCGATTATACAACCATGAAAGTAGTAGGGGTTCTTAAAAACTATATAAGGGTGATACTTGCAAAATTTAAATTAATTTGGTTCATAACTTTTTCTGATATTTACGTTGTCATATATAAATATGTCGAGAAAACTCATTTTGAGAAAAATCGAAAACAAACTTTCAAATGCAATTAAAAATTAGCTACCGAGTAAAATTCAAATCCCTGTAATTTAAGTTCTAAATAAGGTATAAGCAAAATTCAAACATTATTAGAAAGAAAAAAAGTTTAAATTAAATTTTAAACTGACATTAAAATTAGAAAATCGAAAATTTTGACAAAAATGACGTTTTGAAGGTGTACGGATACCTTAAGTTTCGTTGTCTTTCTTTTCTTTCTGTTCATAATCGCTCATCTTTTTATAAACGGAGTTTAAATTAGAAATGTGTTACTAGAAATATAACAAGAAATCATAATTTTGTTTTTCTATAAATCTTTTCCAGGAGAAAAAGGCGGAATTTTAGCAAGCAAGCAACAGAAATTCTCAACGAATACTTTTACTCCCACCTCAGCAATCCTTATCCTAGTGAAGAAGCGAAAGAGGAATTGGCCAGGAAGTGCGGAATAACAGTATCTCAGGTAGGAAACTTTATGAGAAAGAATTGTTATCAATACATCTATTGGAAATATTAATGAATTAATATTTTAAACAGAATTAAATCTGTCGAATTCTGAATAAAACTGCTGCAGTCCCCCCCCCTTCCCCCGAAAAAGCCGCAAGTATATTTTTTCTTTAAAATTATATTCCGGAATAATTGTGGGCCCGGCAATCTATTGATCATAATCACGAACTATTTCCATCAAGCGGCCGGCGTTGTTATCATCGAGTCGTGGATTCGAATCCTGATCCTAACTAAAGACAGGCCTTTTAACGCGGCTGATACGCGTTAAATCTGTCGAGACTACTAGTTCTTTCGCTGGCGTGATGTGGAAGCTTGAAGAGGGAAGTGGAGATAAAATGTCCTACTCGTCACTTGACCGAGGCTCAAAGTTACGAGGTCTGTTGCGAATTACCCTCGTGTTACGATGATATAATAAGACAATCAATCGATTGAACTCCCGTATAATTTCTCAGAATTGTGTATTTATTATTAAATATATTAGTATTCAATCTGAAAATATAGTTTTTCCTTTGCTTAAAAGGAACATTGTGTATCCATTGCCAAGCTTCTTGTTTTATAAGTTAAAAACTCTTTGTATTTGTAAACGTCAATTCTTGTAAGAAAAATATAGAATCATGTCTCATATTTTTAATGCATTTTTAATTTGTTTTTAATCATTTTACCGTTAATTTTCTTAATTTATAAAGTTTTATTTTTCATGAAAGGAAACAGTTATGAAAAGTTAAATTTTTCCTGAAACCCTCAAGTTTATTTCGTCTTATAACAAGTATTTTATCTATCCTCCAGGTGTCAAATTGGTTTGGTAATAAGAGGATAAGGTACAAGAAAAATATTGGGAAAGCTCAAGAAGAAGCGAACCTGTATGCTGCCAAAAAAGCAGGTCAGTTTATCTACCATCGTATATCCGAAAGTATAATCGAAAATCAATTGAGGAACTTTTAAAGCATTGTGTTAATTTGTACGATCAAAATTTTTGCGATTTGAAGCCACTATAGCATTTTTCGTTTCACAAACGAAGAATAGATTAATGCATGCTTTAAGAAAAATTGTTTCAATTTAATGGAATTTTTTCTTCAAATGAAAACTTGTGCGGTTGTTCAGTAAAATTTGTATCCGTTTTTTTTATTTTTTTTTTTACCCGTACTCTGTTATATTAATATGGATTTCATTGTTTAGTTTAACATTCTATTTCAATCAATTTTTGTTTTGAAATCTGTTACTTTGCTTAATATTTCGTGGTCACTACTTGATAAATCGATTTGAATAAGCTTGTAATGAATTCTGTAATTTCTCTTGAGACTCCCGTCATTTTGATTTCGTGAACTTGATGTTAAACCTAATGAATTGCTACTACCATCCTCAAGTTTTTACTATTCTATTTGAACGCAAAAAAAAGTACATCTGGAAGAGCAAAGAATAATGAAGGTTTCTGTGGAATTACATTTTATCCCCGATTTTTAAAAATATTTTAAGATTTTTTCTTAAAAGATTGGAAAACTCGCAAACAAATAATTAAAATAGGAGTTAAAATATTTTTAGAAATTGAAGAGAAAATATAATTCCGGATAAACTTTTTTTTTTTTGTGCTCTTTCGAATGCACTTTTTTGCTTTCAAATAGATAAAATAATATGGTTTTGAGGATGATAGTAGAAATCCCATAGGATTGACATTACGTTCACGTAATTAAAATGTCCGGTAGACGGGAGCCTTAAAAGTATATTGCAAAAATTTGGTTACAGTAAAAAAAAAAAAAAAAAATATGAAAAAAAAAATCATGTTTGAAATTTCTGGTTCATGAAAAGATGTATTAAAATATATATATATGCATTTGATTTTTATGCTTATCGTTCCTAGCCATGTTTGAAATATTTCAGTCATTTATTTCTTTATTCACCTTACAATTATGTATTAAAAAGTTTGTTAAAATATTGCTATAAATAGATAAAATTATCTGTTTTAAATTGAACACATTCATTGTGTGATTATGTTTTGCATTGGATCTTGGAATTAATATCTTTTTCTATCAGAGCATCTTGTGCGGTCTTTGAATATTTATAAACGACCTTGAAAGTGCAATAAGTTATAATTAATTTAAATCCTAATATGTAATTAATAAATGTTTTATAAAATAGCGGATGATTATTTTTCTCGTTTTTCATTTATATAAATAATTTTTTTCTAATTTATTCCTCGTGCAAGGAGAAAAAAAATAAGTATTTAAAATATTTGTGCATTTTAAAAAAAAATATATATTTTTAATAAAAGTGAGCGAGTTACATTTTTAACCTACATTTTTTTCTTTGATTTAATATCCGAATCATCCTGTTTATCCATTACAATTCAATTACTTATAGATTCTCTTCTGAGTTCGTAGTATGTATATATTACATTAAACTATTTTTAATATAATTTTAAATTATATAAAAAAAAATAACTTTAGTGAACACACACACACACACACATATATATATATATATATATATATTCAATATTAGGGCTAAATAAGAACCGTATTTTTGCGTACAGAACGTTTTTGTATTTCCTTTTTTAAAAAAAACAAAATAATAATAATAATAGCAATGCCACACCGTAAAACTGTTTATATTTTAGTCCAGTTGGATACAACAGCACAAAACAAAGAGGGGGAACGATTAATAAATCGTTTGGAACAAGTCTCCCTCCACTGTAAGAAACAGAAGTGGAAAACACAGTTCTTTTCGCTACCTCTCCTGAGCCAACTTCCTCCCATCCCCACCACTAATCACTCCGGTCTCCCCGGCAACACGGGGATGCGGCCCCGGACCGTGTCTGCTCGGCCCTGATAAAGGGATGGAAAGGGGGAGAGGCCCAGATTAGCCCTCTCCATCCCGTAGCCGCTTATCTCGGCCCAACGTCTGTTCGACGGGCAAACAGCCCAAACTGTCCCCGGGTGCCCATTGCTTTTCGACGGCACGCTCGCTCTTCTGCCTCGCGATAAGGGGCGAAGGGGCCCCCCGCCGCATTTACATTCGGGGGTCCTGGTTTATGGGACAGTTAAATGGGGCTTCGCCTCTCTTTTCCATTTCGGATTTCTGATAATAAGCCTCCCTCGGATTTTTCCGTTTCTTTTCTTTCGGGTGGAAAAGTAGAGATCGCTGTTCGCACCTTTTCCCCTCGTAGTAAATATTCGCTTTTGTTTGAATTAGCTGACAATGTCTTTGCCCCTCTCTCTCTTTTCTGCGAGTGGAGTTGAGTTTCGTGTATTTATGTGCATCGTTGTTTTTATGGGGATGAATTATTCTCCTTTCGTGAGAGGAAACTTGCATGGGAAGGGCTTTCAGTTTAGTGTTATTATTGTGGGTCTGAGGTTTCCATTATTTATGTTACTTTTGTTCCGATCGTTGAGGTGTCTATTAAGAGTATTAGATGTTACAAACAAAATTTATTTGAGGTTGGAATGTGCAATTATAAGCTTCTTATTTGTTATTTAATTTTAAAATGATATTTTGTACATAGACACGTTTATTTATCAACGGAAAAATTTCTGACTATAGTTGACCATTATTTTGTTAATGTTATCTTAACTAAATGTAAATTAAATACCTTCTCAAATAAATCATCAGTTACCTCTTGAGATGTTTCGGTTTTCGAATCCAACTTCTTTAAGAAAAATCTCATTCCGCTGCACTCGACAATCAGGTAAGGCTAATGGCAAAAATGTGCCATTAGCCATCGAATAGTAACATGCCATTTTTCATCAATCTTTTTAAATATTAGCTGGTATTTCTTAACTCTTTAATAAACATTTTTTTTTCTTGTATGTATTTCTTGGATTCCCTTCGTATAAATTTGACAAACGAAAGTTGCTTATCTGGTCTCTGTTGTACTTCGTGCTATGTTAAAAGAATTATTACGAGTGAGTCAAAACATCCATCGTGTTAGAAGTGCATCTGTATCGGATTTTTTCTCTTTAGAATTAATGTCGAGAAAATGGACAATCTAATTTGTTTTTAAAACATTTATATTTCGTGCACCAAATACTTTACATTGCTCACCAAAAGAAATCTGGGATTTAAAAAAAAAAGTTACTTTAATGTTTTCTTTAAAAAAATTATTGAAATTTATAAAGCGTTCGAAGCTTTAATACGTAATACTAAATTATCAACTTTAATATTTGCTTACACATTTTATATTACTTGTCTAAGTTAGATAGAATTTCTAGTTGTGGCGTGTACTAAAACTCCTCTCTCTTGAACTCGATGAATAGTCACAAAAAGTGCATGCCTTTGAACCCAAAAGAGGGACTAAATCATTTTTAAACCTCAAAAACTTGTTATTCAATAATCACTCCCATCCTCTCACGAAATGAGATCACTGTCTCAAAATTTGTAATTAAAGCTTCTAATATAACGAAATTTGATTAAAGTTGTCCATCTTAAGGCCGCAGTAATGGTCATGTTGCGATGGAAGTCACTCTACAAAATCTGCTACTAATGATACATTAAATTTCATCCCTAATTCTGCCCTGTATAATATACCCATATATGTTTGTTAAACTTTTGGCCAAAAATTTTCAGTATATTTTGCTTGGGAACGATCTACCAGAAACTTCTACCAAACCACATGGCTCCATGTTCCAATTCCCAAGTTAATCTGAAACTCCTACACCCGTTAAAAATCAGGCCTTTTTTCTCACCACAAGTGCGAAGAACCACTCGTGGTTTATGCCCCAAGGACTGTTCTCGCCCGAAAGAAGGAAAGAAAACTGAAGAATTGTTTGAGTTTGTAGGTATCCTCGGTGCCTGGACAAATGTTTGTGCAAGCAGACGCCGAAGTGCGTCTTCTGTGTGCATAGCTGCTGATGGCTATTGCTTTCTTCCAGGGGGCTGCTTTTATTGGCTTTTCTTCTTTTGGTGGAAAAGGACGTTTATATTGTTTTGTTTGCTGTCTATCTTACGGCTCCAGCTTTTCCCGATTTTTCCTTCTTTTTTCCCCGTTCCTTCTCACCCCCTCTTTCTCGCTCTCTCTCTTCTAACACAGGCGTGGTTTCGTGTTGGCGAGATTGGCTTCCTTCTGTGGATTTGTCCACAACTTTTTTCTCTCTTCTGTCTTTCTTGAAAAGGTTTTGGGATTGAAGATCCTTGCTTTGAGTAAACTTTTCGGTGCAGATAATTAATCGTGTCAATCTTTCTTGTGAATTGTTGAAGTAAGACTTTTTAAAGAGGGATGTATATATCTTTTGATTTGTTTCAAGTGAGAGGGCGATAGTAAAGTAGGGATTATTGCCTGGCGTAGAAGAGGGGAATTGTTGATTCTCGAAGATATTAATAGCAACCGAATAACATTATACGATTTTTTTCCCCTCTTTAATTCGAGTTTTGAGTACTGAGGTTTATTAAAAAGGTTAAATGTTTTTGTTTGACAAAGATTAGCAAAGGCGTAATTTTCTTACTTCGATAATTAAAGACCGTTCGAACGGATTGGGTTTTATTTCTATGTGAGCGATTTGATTTGAAATTTTCTTTCTGTGGCAGTTCATTAAGGGATTAAAATACTGGGTGGTATTTATATAACTTTAATTTATAATCCATGATTGAGAAAATTTTTGGCTCGTGCAGACTAAGAAATATAGCTAACTTTTTGATCAATGTGCTATTTCTTATGTTTCAATGGCTTGTTTTTGATGCATTAAGTATTTTACATTTTTTTTAAAAAGATTATTAACCTCTATTAAGAATGTATAATAATCTAAATCTAATGGATCTTCTACATGTAATTGTAATTTAGGGTAAAAAATTTTATAACACTAATTTCTTTATGCAATACATTTTTTTCTCCCATTTCTAAACACTATATATATAATGTACAGTTTGTATGTTATAGTTTTAACGTTTTTTACTAGAATGAAATTACATTTTCGCCCTCTAATATTTCTGATTACTTTTTTCGAGTAATTACTTTAACATTTTGTTTGAAAAATAAGTGGCGAACGGGGGAATTTTTTTTTTTTTTAACTTACATTTTCATCCGAGTTATCTCTTCTGTTTCCAGTGGCAGGAAAATATATAACCTTTCCATCCTTCCTCCCAGTTAAGAAAGAACGAAAAGAAGGGTGGAAAAAAAGTAGCTCGTTATTTCCTTTTTCTAAAGCGATGTTTATAGGAAGAACCACAAGTCACACGTTATTATCAGGAAAAGCCGGTTCCTAACTAGGAAGAAATCCAGGAAACTGGCTAAACCCTCCCTCCCATAGGTTCTCATCTCCACCTCCCTGGCCTGGAATGTTTCCGTTCTTCTCCATAGCGCCCACTATTTCCTTCCTTTTCCCAAACTTATTTTCCTCCGTGCCCATCTTCCGTTTTCCAGGCAGGATCAGCAAAATCTTTTTCGCCACCTCGTCCCTTTCTTTTCTCTACCCGCTATTATCTTGCTCTTTTCCTTTAGTGTATCCGGATGGCCTTTTGGGGAAGGCCAGAAATTCTCTTTTTTTTTTTTTTATCCACTGTCCTTTTTTTTTTCCCCCTGTGTTACACGCCACCGCCCTAGTTGCATGCTGTAGCTTCCCAAGCAAAGAGAGTTTAAGTAGCACCGTTGGAAGATTTATAAGTGTTTAGGTTGTGAATTTATTGTTTTTAAACAAAGAAAGTCGACCTTGTTATTAAGTGCCTCGAGAATAGATGCTTCCTATGTGAGGAAAGATTTGCTTCCCCAACCCCCTTTTTTTAAGCTTGAAACCGTTGTTTCCTTGAGAAAATGGATTTTTATGGACTATTTTTTTCTGTTTGAAAAAGATGTGCTAACAATAATAGAATTTACTTTAAAAATCTTAGATTTTATTGATTGATAAGCTGAATTTTTTTTAAAACTACCGTTTTCCGTTGAGTCTTAAGTAGTAGTTTATGATGTTTTAACAGCAAAATTTTAATTATTGATGCATGTATTTTTCTTTCATCATAATTGTCGCATAAGGATTTTGATAATTTTTGGTCGGGTATTTTCAATATTTAGCAATCTGAGTAATAATGCAAAATTCCTTCATCTTGAATATTTGCCGTGGTGACTTAGTGATTGGTCATAGTCGCGAACTCGCTTCCGGCGTTGTTTCCATCGAGTTGTGGTTTCGAGTCTTGATGCCACTAAAGTTCTGTGTAGAGGTTAGGGATGAATGTTAAATCTATCGCGGTTGCAAATCCCCCCATTGATGTAGTGCGAAAGTTGGGAGAGAGGTGCCAGCTCAGATGTCATCCTCGTCAAATCGAAGTTCAAAATTACATTGCCAATAACCATCGTGTTGCTTCTAAGTGCGTTTTTGAAAAGCAATAAATTAATCAGTCAACTTAAATATTCTTCGAAAAATTTTAAGTAGATAATGCAACATGTAAAATTAAGAGAAATATCTATAATTTTCTGTAAAAAAATAATAATAGAAAATACGATTTTTGAATTGATGCAAAATTCTTGACAATTTCGAAAGCTGATCATTTAACAGGAAACAAATAATTTTTATAAAACATCATAATTTTGTCAGATTTAGTTAACCGAACCGATAAGCTTTTCACATATCCTTTTTTCATCAACGGTTGTGAATCAATGTTTCATTTTGATTCAATGAACTATTAATTTCAAAGATTGGATATTAATCAAAAACTAAATATTGTTATTATCAATGCTTATTATCACCAATTTCCCATCCTTCGAAATAACAAATATACATACAGATAATTTATTGTAGCAGGAAATAGACATAAAATTTAGATAAACACGCAACGAAAAACGTGAAAGCTTTTATTGGTCCCTCAGTCTTGAGGTCAGTGGTCAAACATAGCACTAACTGCTCTCGTATTAACATCATTAATTTCGAACATTTCCTCCTCGAATAGCAGAAGCACTCCCTATGACCACTTAATTGACTGCATTCTCCCTTCTTTTTCTTTTCTGCGTCGAGTGATATTTTTAAATCTTAAATTCCTAATTGTTAGCAAGTGCCTGCGTGAAAAGAAATCACCCTTCGCAATTTGACGGCGACCCGCAAATGCGTTTCCCAGCGACCTCTCCGTTCCTCTAACTGGGTGCTAGTATCCAATTTGCGAACCCCCCTCTCGACTTCTCCGCTTACACACTCGAGAGCGGTACGTGACTCTGCCATGGAGACAGCAACTATTCTGGCTCCCTCTTGCACTTCGACACCAATTATTAATACTACGTGTTTTCGACTCGGCCTCTCTCTGGTGATATCTCTTTAATTACACCTCGTTAGGATTTTCTGATTATTATA
The DNA here is from genome assembly GCA_019974015.1 of Nephila pilipes. Taxonomy (NCBI): domain Eukaryota; kingdom Metazoa; phylum Arthropoda; class Arachnida; order Araneae; family Nephilidae; genus Nephila; species Nephila pilipes. Next base: position 414,417 of record BMAW01049878.1, on the reverse strand, counting down.
CCGGGCTCTTTTACTTTTTTTACCCCTCCCCCTACCTTTTTCCTTTTCGCCTTCTACGTATATTTAATCTCTTAGCCCCTTCCCTGCCTCTCTTAGAGAGAGTAGCAGCTTTTGCTTTTATTAGAAAAGTTATTGTTAAGGGTTTTTCTTTATCTTCGTATCTTTTTCTTCTGGAATCTGCGCGCGAAAAATGCGCTCGAGTTCTCGACATTCCTCGTTAAAAAGGATTCTCCTATTTTAATTGGTGCACGGGGATGATGAAAAAAATAAATAGGGGAAAAAATCGTTGTCTACGTTCCGCTTCTCAATGATTTTGACGACGTAAATTGTCTCGTGTAATGTCTTGGTAGAGCGCGATTTAAGTGCCGACGTAAGTGAGCTCCATTCACCTACTGGAAGGTACTCTCGCCTGAAATGCTAATTAAATCTTAAGTTTCTTTCCAATTTAATTTCGAGTTGATTTCGTCTCAAACTCGGAGATTGCTTTCACTTGTTGTGAAAAAGAAGAAAGTTAATGCGTTCGTTAATTCCTCTTTTGCTCTCCCCCCCCCCCTACTTTCCTTCTTTCTTTTCTTTTTTTTTTCACGCATTTTTTAGAAATTTCTGTTTAATTTGACGCTAAAGATCTCCCTTTAAAGCTTTCCCCCCTTCTTTTGCTGATATCTTCAAGTGATTCAGCATTATCTCATTTGTGCCTTTAATACGATCCGAGTTTAGATTGCGTGGCGTTACTCAGAAATGAATTTGAGATCCTCTGCTGTAAAAATTCTATTTAACCGGATTCCCCCCTCCCCAATGTGCTACACGTTGAGAAAATTGTAAGTAAACTCGAAAAATATATTTGTAATGGGTTCGTAGTGTATTATTTGAATCGCATTTTAAATGAACAGTATATTTTAAAGGGAATGTCCACGAATTAATAATTTGAAACGTACTTTTTCATATTTATTTTGCTTTCTATGAATCTTCAGATAAATCTATCTTTATTTCATTTAGGGCTTATGCTCTAAATACCTGCATATACTATCGGTGCGGTGTAAAATGTAATTTTTCGTGGATAGTTAGAAGCTTTTACAACTGCATTAAATACAGTCTGAAAGGAATCTTAAATTTTAGACAGTTTTTTTTTCCTATTATTTGGTGTGTTTATTAACTATTATCTCCGGTTTTACTTGTTAATGATTGTTGAAATGTCATTACCAATTTTAGTTGATATTCACCATTTAAACTACCTGTAACCCAATCCTAAAATCATATTTAAATTTGATTACGAAAGGCCTTATGAATCGCCGCACAGGTTCGCTGAAAGTGTAACTTATTTCATAAGTAAATGGTCTGGTGCCTAATAATGGATCTTTCTTTTTCAGTATTTAAAGATTAAATTAACGTTACTTTTCTCTGCTTACGTGCACACTGATTTTTGTTGTTATTGGAGGCCTTCTATATCTGTTAGCATATAATTTAAAGGATTTGCGTGGTGTAATAGCAGTTTTACTTAAATCGTTGTATGATATTGGCAATTTTTTTTTAAAACCCTAAAAGGTGGAGAAATAATCTTTTTAACTTCATGGTTTCGATCTTACAAGAAAATTTTACCCTCGATTATTTAAAGTTAATTCATTTACATGGAATTGGGAAACCTATTAATTCCTTTAAATTGAAACCTATTAATTCCTTTAATTTGTTGAAATTTAAAAAAAAAATATCTAAATTTTTTTTTCTGTTCTTTATTACTGAAAACCAAGACACGAAACAGGGCTCTAAGCTCTCCAACAGCTATTATATCCAACATTAAGAACAATTCGCTGTCCATTCAATTACCCTCAACCTTCACCTGCCTTTTAAAAGCACTTTTCTTGTTTTCTTCCATGGCGTCTATTTATGCGGTCCCAGAGGACTTAGTTTCTCTGAATAAGGGAAGCGTTATGTCCCTTCCTTATTCAGACAGGCAGGCGCAGAAATGGTGTTTCCTGATGGAACCAGCGATGCGAGGGCTGTTTTGCGCCCTTTAGTGGCCCTATCGACCACCGCGGACCACGGTCAGTCGGAGGCTTCTGCTTAGGGTTGCTGCCTTCCCTAAAAGCCTCTCAGAGTGTCAATACTTAGCGCTCCAGTTCAGCGCCAATGCTACGCGCTAATATGGCTCTTTGCATTCAGTGGGTTTCCATAAGGTACATTCATTCGAAAATATCTAATAAAAGAAAAGTCTAATTTTTCGCGATTCATTTGGAATAGTTGATGTCTGGTCTGTTTATATCTCGTGTTATTTTTTACATTAATTTTTGAATAAAAGAAGATCGATTTAAAATGTAGTTGAGTTTACGACAATGCAATAGATGTGATTGAGATAAGGATGTGTTGCAAATTGTCAAACAAGACTTTAAAGAATGAACATTTCAAAAATAAACTGCTTAAATCGTGACCGCAGCAAAACAGATTTTTGTCATTTTCTCCGTCTTATGCATGTTTCCGAAATAGGGAAGTTTAAGTAAAAGATTTTTAGGTTAGAAGATGAAAACATAAATTTTTTAAATTAAAGATAGTGAGGATCGCCTGTTTTATTTTCATTTATTTATTTATTTAGCAATACCACCAGAGATAACTATCGACTCATATATTAGTTAGTAGAACAACTTTTCATAATCAATGCCGGTCTTTCAAAGTATAGTAAATTTTTAAACGTATGAAATATTTAAACATTTCGTCTGCGATAAACTAGTCTCCTGAAAGAGGTACAAAGTTACTGTCTACGATGTGGCAAATAAAACCGTTCCATATGTTTGTGAGATGTTAAAGATTAAAGTTTTATAAGACAAAGAATTTGTAAACTGTGCATATTTTTATCATTACATACTTTTCAATTTATGTATGTAACCTTCACGAAACTATACATTCTGATTATTGATTGATATCTTGCGTACGAATCAATGAAATGTCGATTTAAGTGAAAATACACATTCATTGATTTATCACTTAATTCAAACAATCGAGACCTTTCTACGTTTCATTTTCAATTTTATTATACACTCTATAAATATTTTATCGTCGCTCCAAATTAAAATCTTCGTTAATAATTATTCATTATTTCAATGTTTAACGAGTAATTATTTGAAATAATTGCGTCATTACTTCACTGTTTTATGAACGTTTTTAATCATTCCTCATTTCAATCCATCCGCAGAACCTTCTCTACCCTCAGAGGACTCAATACCTCAAATAATCCTCTTTAACACTTCCTCTTAAAACTCGGGATCATCTCTGGGCAGTGTGAAGATATCATTAGATAGGAACAATTTCGATGTGAATCGAGTTTGTTCTATCCCACTCCCTCCCTTTTGCCGTCTTTTCCTCCGGGCTGTAATAAAACGCTGGGAAGCCCCTAGAAATTCAACATTATCAACCGTACCACCGCGAAATTCTCTCTCCGATACAAGTCAAAGATAATTACCCCTTGTTACCAGACAACGAGAAAGCATGCCATGGGGGGCGATAAAGAGGCCAGCATTAGCACCCACAAGCCCTTTCGCCCACCCTCCATTCCCTTTATCCGAAGGGAGGGAGTCGGGCGGCCTCCCCTTCTCTTCCTTCGTGAAGGTGTTACGTGTGCGTATATGTATATATGCGATTTCTCCATCGAAGCGGATTTTGGTTGGGGGGTAAGCAATACTAGAGGGGGTGGTGACGTCGCCATCATGTCGCCGGTCCGGTGGAATGCGTGTCCGTCCGTCCGAGATTCCAGCCCGTGATTACCCCGGCGTGGACCCCGCATGCCGATGCTGGCCAGGTCAGGGATGAGTGGCATGCCGGATTGTTGGCAGCGGTTGTCATGGTTACGGCATCCCTCTTCTCTCTCTTTGAATATACCCCTTCTCCTTCACACCGTGCATCGTTATCACTAGGCGATTGTATTGAATGAGTTAGTACTGTGCTTAGATGACCTATGATAGGAAAAAATATATCGAAAATATAGTTTGTTAAATTATACGTATAATGTCAAACCTTGAGAAAAATATATCTGCTATTTAGTGATTTAAGTAATAATAAGGGAATTTGGAAACAAAATGGCTTTGAAATGAACATTAACAAAGTATCCATTTATAGATCTCTCATAAATTCAATTTTCGCTTGAAATATTTTGTAAAAGTTTTGAGTTATGTCGAATGCAATGCAGGTTCATTAGTTTCTCATACGTTTTTGCAAGATTTCATACGGATGGATTGAATAGGATAAAGAAAAATCGGAAAATATTGAACAGTTATTGTCATAAATTAATTGTTTCGTTTTTGTAATTTAAGAACTAAGTAATGTACCGCAGCTAAAAAACAATTTTACTTTTGTTTTTTAGATGAAAGTTCTGACTAACCCAAGCGTTCTTTTTTAGCAGATTTAGTGGGAAAGTGTTACAATAAATATCTTAAAAAGTTAAGGTGATTCATTACTGCTTTTGATCTCGTATAGTATCAAATTTTAATGTGATGCAGTGTCAAATTCTAAAAGAAAAGCGTTATAAGGAGAGAGACATTAATTCTTTATATCACTCATTCTGAATATTGTATCTTAACTTATCAATAGAATTAACAAATGAAGACTAACGCGATGTCTTTTGTCTCATCCCTTTGTCACAATCAAACATCATTACATTTTTATTTGCTTCCTACTTGTTGTAGTATGCTTTAGATCTATACATATCGAAAGTACCGAAATACAACTAAGTAAACTAAATGCTAAGGGGGAAAAGTTTTTTTTTAAACCTCAAGCATGTCAGACTTTCCTTAAACACGTAATACTCTTCGCCTACTGGCAAAAATGCTCTTTGTGCAAAAGTTTAAGTAACGAACTCTACTCGAAGACTTTTTAAAAAGTTGATCCGAAAACTTTTGGCATTCTCCTTTCTCCACCTTTTCTTTTCTTAAGAATTCCAAATCAGTCTCTAGTTCACGCACAGGCGTCTTCCTTGCACGGCAACTCATGATTACCCAAAGGATCACCGCGGAATTCGAAATAAAAGAAATGGAATACATTTGAAGTTAGGCAAGCTTTTTTTCCCTCTCTCCTTCTCTTTCTTTTTTTGTGTGAAAAGGAAATAAAAATAAAGAATGAGAGATGTAAAATCCTTAGCACTTCTTTAAATCTTCCAAACGAGGCCGCGAGAGAAGGAACCTATCCCAGAGAAGGACTTAAAAGAATTTCCGGGCCAAGTTAGTTGTCAGAGCGCGTGGTACCTGATGCACAGGGGCCGAGGTGAATATATATCTTGTAAGCTCTCGGCGCGAAGACATATTGCCGTTGGAGGATCTATTGGCCTGGCTGTGAGGCAAAAGTTTGCGTTTTCCGTAATTTATCATATTTCCCTCGGAGGCATTAAGGACCATCCTTCCCCTAATCCCCCTCCCCGTTTCCCGGACTGACAGGGCTCTGACAGGAGGGGGGCCCTAATTGAATGGCCACTTTTCCTGGCCAACCCCTCTTTCGACCGCACTGCATATATATTCTTTAATAAATTTTTATCTTGTCCCGTTCTTTTTGCGTAAGCTTTTTTCCCTCCTCTCTCTCTCCCTTCCATTCGCTCTCTCTCTCTCCCTCGTTCTGTCCATCCTGCTGTCTTCGTTCCCAAATGGATTTTCGTCCCACCCCTGTCCAGCAGCAAATTGCAATGTGCACTCGGACGGGTGGGGGAAAATAGGAATGAGAAACCCCTGCCCTGTAGCGTTGACAGCCAAGGGAGATTCGGTTACGATGGACGTTGCATATAGCGTCTTTTCTTCTTCTTAAACTACTATCTGGATCTCTCTGGCTTCTTTTTTCTTTTCTCCGTCCCTTTGCCTTGTCGGACACTTTCGTTCCCTTGCCACGTACACCTCTGTCACGTTAGGGGGTGTCTTCGGAATTCGCTTGACAACCGTCCGCAAACCGTTCTCCTAAAAAATATAAAGAACTTTTTATTGCGTTCCGGGATGCCTGGTGTGTACGCGGCCTGCAATCCTAAAGATAAGGTTTGGGTTGAATACGCTTGATCGACCTGTGACATTTTGAATCGGATTTATTTTCTCTCCCGGACTCGATTTTCACTTTTTTCTTAACTTGTTGATAGCCTACAATATACTGTGGAGTTATTTTAGTGTTTTTGATTAGTATCCTTACATAGTGTAAAGGAGGCATTAAAATCTCATCATTTCTTACCTTTTACAATATATTATTCTTTCAAAATTACAGTGACTCTTAACTTCGATGTTTTAAATTAATAACATTTCGTTGCTGTACCAATTCTTTATTTTTATTAAGTCGTTTTTCAACTGTATCATGGAGTCGTCACTCATGCTGCTGACTTTGCGTTTGAAAAATGATCTGTTTAAAAGCACAATGCATTAACAATGCATCATTCATTCAGATTAAAAATGTATGAGCTATCCTGTAAGGCGTTGAAAAGTTTTAAAAGTTGAACAGGCCTGCATTCTTCTTGCCTTTGAATTTGTTTAATTCTTTAAACTTTAAAATGTTAAGTTATTTATATTTCGTTACTTAAGACTCCCTTCTACCGGCTATTCTGATTTCGTGCACGTAATGTTAATAATTCTATGGAATTTCTACTACCGTCCTCAAATCTATACTGTTGTATCTATTCGAATGCAAAAAAGTGCATTCGAAAGAGCAAAAAATAATGAACTTTTTTGCGGATTTACATTTTTCCTCGAATTTTTAAATTTTTTTGCCCCTTTTTTAATGATTCGTTTGTTTTCTTGCCTTCAAAAATATTTTCAAGAATAGGGAGGAAATGTAATTCCATAGAAAACTTCATTATTTTTGCTCTTTCGAATGCGCTTTTTGGACTCAAATGTATAAAATAGTATAGGTTTGAGGACTGTAATAGTAATTCCATAGAATTAACATTACGCTCACGAAATCGAAAGGGCCGGTAGGTGAGAGCCTCAAAGGTCTTAGAATTTTTATTTCAAAGTATGTTATCGAATCTATTAAATCGTACTTATTTTTAATATCGAATTCTTGATTTTTCTTTTATATATGATTTTCAAGTTTTAATATCGTAAAACTGCAAAATAATTTTTAGTTTTAAATTGGATACTAATTTAGAATTTTTAGTTTTGAATAGTTTAGTTCACACACGCACATAATAGTTTAGTTTTGAATCGTACAATCGTTTTCCCTTAAAACGTCTATCAGAAAATCGTAATTTTTTAAATTAAATATTTTCAATATAATAGACACAATCGCATTTATTTCTAAAATAAGTCATTTTGTAATGATGGTGATAAATATTTACTATCAGCATGGAAAGTTAAATTGCAATTCCGTTCATTACGGTACCATTATGCGCTGCATTTCTTCATTTGGTATTCAAGTATTGACTAACATAACTTTATCAGCAACGATTATGAAATTAAACTAAGTTTATTCACTTAGTGAAATCTCATAAAGCGGGCTTCGTGAATTTTACTCGCTTTCAAGCCTAATAAAAACACTAAAAGGTTGTTCCACTGCTTGTGAATCTGATCTGTCCCGTTTCGGAACAACTTGTAAATAGAACAACTAGGTGTCGATCTGAAAGACAGTAAAGAAGGAAGGGAGAGAGAGATTCATCTCATACTCTCTCGAATAAGAAATTTCTATCAAAGGCTATATGTCTTGAAAATACTCCGTTTTCTCCATAGCGAAGATGCGGTTTCGAAATTTTCATTAAATTTATCACATCACACTTTGTAGAGAACTGAATTTCTTCTCTCTCTCCTATCCCTCCAAGAACGCAGCCCTGAAAAAGTTATGTGGTGTGAAAAGATCTCTTCTCTTCCTTCGTTCTGCAGAAATATGAAAGGAATTGAAGAAGGAATTTTTTTTCCCTTCTTCCATTCCTTTTATGTAGGATACATCCAGGTCTGACACTAAAGTTATTAAATTCCCCAAGAGAGCGAGACTTTTTCTGTATAAAATAGCTATTCCATACCCTGCTGGAATTTTTTTTCCTTTTCTTTTGTTATTTTTCATATATTCTTCGCCCTCTTTTCATAAGGTCCGTTGAAATAGAATTCGCGACATTGGGACAAAAAGTCAAAAATGTATAAATATACTCCTGTTGTCCCCCTTTTATTTTAAATAGATTTCGGAAAGGAAAAAAAAGAGTTTAAGACAAAACTAAAAGTGGGAAAACGAGAAAGAAAATTAGCCTGTCAAGAATTCAAAAAATTCTCTAAATTTGAATCTCTAAATCGATTGTTTTTAAAATGACTGACGGTTTTTCCCCCTTTTCCGATTCGGCATTGTTTTAATTTAAACAAGTTTTTCTCCCCTTTTTCACACGTTTAAGGTTTAAAATCTCCTTATGAAAACGGAGGAAAGTTTTTCCACCCTCGCGGCTGTTGTACCTGAAGCAAATTTTCTGTTGACAGTTTTGACGATGGGGAATTCGAGAATCGTCTTCCATTTTCACGTGAAAACCAGAATAAATTATATTCGAAAACTTTTCTGAAGAGTTTCATTTTTATTGAGAGAAACTATCGTTCCTTTTCACGCTGCTTTTTAATTCATTTTTAATATCCCCCTCTTTAGTCAAAGAAAATTTTGTAATTTTCTTTTGGTGAATAATGAATCTATTTATGAAGATTTATGTTGTGAAAATTATAAAGCTTGTTGAAGACGTCAAAAACACTTTCGAAGTTGTTTCCGAAACTAAGCTAATGCAAATACAAGTGATGATTAAATCCAATATATATATATATATATATATATATATATATATATATATATATATATATATATATATATATATATATATATATATATATATATATATATAT
>BMAW01049878.1:337646-405600 GCA_019974015.1 Nephila pilipes | reverse complement strand
TATATATATATATATATATATATATATATATATATATATATATATATTGTTTTTTTTAGCTTGAATTCATTAACAGCATCCTTGGGACTGGCTTTCTTTAGTTCTTTCTTGATTAATCCTTTTTTTAAAAAAATTGTTTTAACTGTTTTGCATCTTGTAAAAGTTTAAATTGTTCTGCCGTATTAAGAATTGCTAAATTTTCTCACGCTCTGATATATTTATGCAAATAATTTTGATACATTTTATATGAGATGCAACAAATATGAAATATTTTAGGTATATAATTCCTCGGTAAAAATGTCTTTTTGTGAAAATCTAAAAAATTCTTTTTGGGCTTTATTAAATATTTATTTTAAATCATTGATTCTTCATGGGTTGTATTTACTTCATTTATTACGTGTGCTTTATGTGATATTTTGAGTACTCTGTTTTCATTTATATATCTAACTCTTAGAAACTTAAAAACGACAATTTACGAGTAATTATTTTGCTTTACAGCATTCCATTTTTAATTTATATAAGCAAAAACAGGAAGAAGAGAAAAGCTATTTAGCAGATATTTTCTTTGCTAATTTGTTATTGAGTTTTCATTAGCTTCTATTTAGTTTTCTATTTTATTTTGTTGAATTGTACTTTTTTAGTTTCTGCGTCTTAAAACCGCAGACTAGGCTTTCTCTTAAGTATGATCTGTGATTTGTTTTATTTCTTTTCTGTCTTTAGGAAGTCCCCGCCTGTCTTCCAGATCTGGTATGAAAACTCTTATGATTTCTAAAAATGAAACGAATAATTGATGTAGCATTGCTTTTGTAGTGTAATTGGGCTGTATTTTGTAACCTAAGAAAGAAGACCTAATTTCCTTTCTTGCAATATTTTGTGATTAAAGTTTTTGGCCCCTTTAAATTTTAATAAAAACCGAATGCTTATTCTTTAACGAATGTTGCTTTCTATGTATTCAAACGAAATTTCACGTTTCGTCTGTTTTTTCATAATATTACTTCATTATTTTTTTCATCATTTTTAAACAAACTACCATTCTATTAAACGCATCAAAAATTATGTCTTTATCGTATATTTTTTACCTCGTTATTATTTATATGAAACGCATTCGGATGTGATATTTTAATAGTTATAAGATTTTTTTTTTTAAAAAAAAAAAAAGAAATTATTTTAATTATATTTATTTCAAAAAATCAAATACTGCAGTTTTTTTTATTTCATAATTTTAAAAATACGATCCAGATTTTCAACCTAAACGTTTTATTCTATGTTCTCCAATGCGCGATTGATGCATTACAGCATAGTCGAAACAATTTAAACGTATGTTTCCCATTTTAAACCTTGATATTTTTTATTTTATTATTATTATATGTGTATTTGCAAGTTTGTATTGGAAATTCTTGATATATCTAACAGGATTGAAAGTGGAATGCGCCATCTACATATATCTCTGTATTCGAAAGTGGAAGCTATAAATCTGCAAAATGCATACTTACCGAAAACATAAAAGTTCTTCCACATACTTATCCATAACAATTGTAAATATCTTATCGGAGTCGGGCAAATCTGTTTAAACCGGGGTCTGCTTTTTGTCTGCCTTCGAAAAGAACATGTTGAATTGGTTGGCTTTTAGAGTAGATTCGGATTGGTCAGAAAAGGAATGGCCGGCCTGTCTCGCTAGCTTTTGGATGGGAGAGTGTATGGCTAGGCCTAAGTGCCTTCGCTCTTAACTCTGAACCAGAAAAATGGCCAACAAACTAAATAAACAGAAGCATGCTTAGTCTCTTGCTTTCGCACACAATGACATGGAGGGGAGGGGGGATAGGAGGGGAGAACACGTCCATTTCGAAAATTGATTTTTTCCCCCTTTTGCATCTCTTTTGTTATTTTGCGATTTCCATTTCAACCATTCCCCGCCCACCCCTTCCTCAAACTTTTCCCTCTTTTTTGTATCTTTCTTTATTCCCCTTTTCCAGACTGGTTTCGGCACTTAGCTCTGATCACATTTTTTTTCCCTCTTTTGTATATATGTATGCATTAAAAAAACTGCGCCCTCCCTCTACGTTTGGTAAGGGGCATTCTAAACGGCCCATTCACCCTACCAACCCTTGTCCGAATAGGAGCTTAAGAAGGAACCAAATGAAATGGGAAAATCGTTTAGAAGATGAAAATGCTCTTCTGAAAGAAAGAGGAAAAGAAAATCGAGATCTTCATTCCTGAGATGCGATGGGAATGAAGTAAAAGTTGCGAGAGTACGGGTCTTAGAGAAAAGAGAAAAGAAACAGGTCCGCACACTATTAGAAAAGAGCTTCTTCTCCGAAGAGATTGCTAACGACGTCCCTACCACTACACAAAAAGAAAGCCTTATATGCACACACGAGCTCTCAACATACAGCGCAGTCACATCTTAGCCCATACATATAAAATATCCTCTTCCAAGCCAGCAGAAAGGAATGGGGAAAGATGTATCCGCGTTACTGCAATATCCAGAAAAGCCTTCCTCATCTTATGTGTCAGAGGTTTTGATGCATTAATGCTATTCCATTCCGTCGTGTCATCGCTAGACGAATAGCGAGACTTTGAGGCTGGAGCACACGAGCGCACACGCACAAAAGATCCTCCCCCCTGTCCCCCTTTCTTCTTTTTTTTTTTTTTCTCTTTCTTTCTTCCATTCTTTCTCTTCCGTGCAGATAGAACGAATGGGATGGCAAAGGGTGCCTCTTGATGCATCGTCTTGTTATGTAACATCACGTCTTCGACCGTGTTACGAATGTACACAGATATACATTTATGCATGCATAGATACATACCGTTAAAAGGATGGAGGGGGGGGGGGGTCTCTCTCTGTAGGAATCGAGAATTTACATGAATCCATTTTGCCGGTCACCCTCTTCGGCCGTTTGGATTTAGCATAACGGCGGTCGTGGGACAGGGCTTTTCGTCCGCTGGGCACTTTGCGGGTACTTGCATGTCTTCCTCCTGCTTACTTTATGTGCGCCCTGGTTTTTTTCTTCTTACCCATCGAGTTATTTATTTACTTACTACACCCCTCAATCTCGCCAGCCCCAGTGTGTTATCTTCGATGAAGCCATACATTGAAGCTATTCCCCAATTGACCGTTGTAGGAGGTACCGGGTAAAAAAGAGGTCTCCGCATATAAATTCGGTGTTGCCCATGATTTATTCCCGGTTGTGAATGCACTGCGGAGGGCCCAGGTCATTGATAGATGCAATGGCCACTCTGTGTCGCCTGAAGACTTTAGTAGGGCTATTTGCTGCTATCAGCTGTTTGTCAAATGCCTCCAGTCGCGTCGACATCAATGGGAGGCATGTTATAAAATATGTGGAATCCCCGGGCGCATTTAAATCCTTCCGTGGTACTTCCATGCGGACCTTGTGTTTTCTTCGTCTTGTGAGTGGCGCCAGGTCTGTTCTTCAAGTTATTTATGGCGTTGCCTATGTTTGCATACGATGCAACTTATTATAATGAATGTTTTATGTGAATGAATGTGAGCTCCAACCTGTTACCAAAATATTTCCCTTTTTGTTGTGTAGGGAGTTGTCATATTTCAGAAGTTTTACCGAGTACAAGTCGATTTAGTAACCACAAAGTCTAAAGAAGTTGATAAAGGAGGAATTGATATATATTACATTAATATACTAGTTTATGGTGTTTTCTTTTAATAAAATGATTGTAAATTAATGATATCAAAAGCTTGTTGCACGCTTTGTTTGAATTTCGAAAAATTGACTGCCGTTTTACAATATAACTATAGAGAAAATATTTTATGTAAAATATCTCAATTAAAGTAATTCTTGTTTGAAACATTATAAACTAATGTAAATTTCTGCAGTATCATTCAAGTATCTTTTTTATAATAGTTAAGCAATAATTATTTTGGAAGACTTTTAAAAAGTATGTGTGATATAAATACTACGCAAGATTTGAACTTTTTCATGCGAGAATTATGTTCATTTTTGTGCACTAAAGCAATTTTTAAGTATTTCTTGCGTACTGATTATTCGTTTCGACTGTATGAAAATGTAGCACAAGTTTTAATATAAATTGCATGCGATTTGATAAAAATATCACATTTTTAACTGTAATTGAAAATAACGGTGGTGTTTTTTTTTTGTTGTTGTTGTATTCTCCAAATAATTTGTTTTAAAGTTTTATAATATTTTTATCTTTCAAAAATGTAGTTTTTATCATCTTAACTTGTTTTATTTGATAAATTTGTAGGAGATTACTCTTAAAAGAATTACAAATTCAACCATTAACTCTCATAATTTAATTGAATGCTTGCGGAATTTTCACATACAAAAATAACATGGCTCACTACCAGTCGTTGTTTATTTCCCTCTAGTTAGAATTTTGGGAAAAGCTTCACATCAGAAATCCGGGGCTTGAAAATATGACTTTTTAAATGCTTATTTCAGTTATAAAAATTCAGTTATATATTTCTAGGAATTTATTCTCAAAATAATTACTAAATTAGTCATTAACGCTCGTAATTAAATTAAATACTTGTGCAATTTCCACCGTACGAAAATAACAGGACCCATCACCGGCAAAGTATGTTTATTAGAATTCTGGAAAAAGCCTTAGATCATTTACCAAATCCGGGGCTTGACGAATATACGAGATTTTAAATGCTTATTTCCTGCCAGGATTCGATTCCGAGTACACAAGTTCCGCTTCATTGTAGTGTACGTGTGCTTTCGATACTAGGTCAAACTAATGAATTAATTCGTCTCCGTGGCGTAACGGATATGGCGAAACGCATTAAATCAATCTGTTAATTGCAACGCGACCAGAGAGAGATGATCCTCCGAAGAAGAAGCCAACAAGATGGCTCTGTTTGTTCATTGCCTGCAATAAAACAGGGAAACGGTGAGAAAAATTGCAGATGGTATTTATTTCCTGTATTCTACGAAATTCTAATTGTCCTCTGCGTAGGGACCAATTAATTCTTAATCTTCCAAAGAGGCCCTTTTTTTTCCATGGTAAAAAGATTGTAAATCTTTCGGTTTGAGCTTGCGTCGTTTCCTGTTGGAAAACTATAAATATACCTACCAAGTGACAGTTTTCGAGACTGTGGAACTATAAATCTGGCAACATCAACATGGCGCTCGTGAGCTCACTTGTGAGTAATAGGATGTTTGATGATTGTTTATTAAGAATTTAATTGGCAGAGGAAAAGTTTTTGTTTGTCCTGTCGGAGTGTAGAGGTCACTGAGTCGAACGAGGTTTGTTGTTTTATTTGCTTTTTCTCTCGGTTTTATCTGCTAATTTATCTGACCTCTTCGCAGTCGTAAATAGGGAGGACCTACTGTGTAAATACTATAGGCAGGGATGCGGAATGTACTTGATCTATTAGAAAAATACGTGTATTAATTGCATGGCTCTGGGAATGAAAGTTAATGATACTTGTGGGAAAAAAAGAGGCTCTTTATGTATTCTGTGTAAAAAGTAATTATACTAATACCAGTATTTATTACGAAATTCGACATTTGTGTGTGCATATTGCATATTTTTTGTGTACTTTATATATGCCACCGAATTGATTACGTAAATCATTTGCTTTTTTATTTTATCATTGAAAATTATAAAAGCATACTCATTAAAGAAAAGTGTTTTGTCAATAAATCTCTATCAATTCGTGAAATAAACGTGTCTTGCGACAGATTTGGTAAATACCAAATTATTATATTTGTGAATATCTGTAGTGCGAAATAAACGCCATTATGTTATTGAATTTTTTTAGTATTAGCTTGTTTTGTTAACGAAAATCTATTTGAAAAGGGAGCTATTTTAAAAGTTTTAGAAAGTATATATTTCCTAGTGATGGTGATTTTTATCAGCGTTGAAGGTTGCCTAAAAAATTTTCGTATTCATGAATCTCTTTTTTGAATTTCACAAAATCGGTACCTCAATTCATGACTTACTCTCTTCTAACAGACTAAAAGTATTTAGTATTTATATATATATATATATGTTCTAACATTATTGTGTGTTTTTGAAGAAAAAATTTATTCATATATTAAATTGTTATATTATTAAGTACTGTTCTATTGCAGTTATTTTAGGAAACTAAATCGAAATTATTTGTGCTAAGATTCAATCCTTATTTGAACCAAAAAATAATGAGAGATATAGATTAGAGTGATTTTTTTTTCCTTTGTTAATCTATGACTATTTGGTTGTTTTGTGTCAGTGGGTGTGATTTAGTATTTAAGGTATGTGTTTCTTTTCCAGCTGGTTCCTCCCCTTATAACATGGTGCCAACATCCCAAGGGCAGCAGCCAGGTCAAATGATCAGCCCTCCTCCCCCTGGTGCGCCCCAGGATTCTATGTACAACATGAGCTTGAACGGTGGGGACTCCTACCAGTCCATGGGGGCCAATGTACAGTCGCAGGTAAGTTCTTCTTCGCATATACTTTAATTTTCGCGATTCCTGAAAAATGTTTCCTCTCCACCCATTTTATTTTCTTTCCCATCTTTTTTTTTTTTTTCCCTGAAAAGTTTGTTTTCTTTCTTATTACCATTTTTTAAAAACTGAACTAAGGTTGTGTATTTAAAAGGAAAAAAAAATTCTCATTCATCATACAGGGGTTACTGAAAAATTTGCATTATCTCTTGCTTATGTATTAAGATGAATCAAACATGATGATCCATACCACAAAAACCCGTAGGATTTTAACATTAGTTTCTTACGACTAAACAGGTGTTTTAATAAAAAGATAAGACGTGGTTTAAAATGAATACACCGCTTAATTTTCGGTGAGTTTTTAATCGGAGAACGCTATTAAATTCTAATAAGAAATTTTTAATAGCTCGCGAAATAAGTAACTGGAAAAAAAGTAATAATAAGGTGATCTAAAGTTAGAGCGTATTATTGCTTCTGTAGAAAATAAAATATTACAAATAGTTTTTGGATACTTATGGATACAAAATAAGAAATATTTTCTGCAAAAGTCATTAACAGCCTGAGAGAACGAATTTGTGAAAATTTAGACAAGGTTAACTGCATTATCGCTTGCGTCGAAAGCGAGAGTTGGCGGCGTCTTGTATCAAAGGACATCGAGAGAAATGTAAAAATATGCAGTTTGGCATATGCTAAAAGCCTCTTGGAACTTTAATACTTATTCAAATTTTTTACACTGTTTTTTCTCCTTCTAAAGTCGGTGACTAAGTATTATAAAAAATGTAAAGAACTTTTTTTTTTTGGGAACTTCGTATTTTTTTCTTCCATCATCGTGTCTGAGCTTATTATAATCGATTTAAGATTAAAACTCGTGATTTTGCTTTCTTACGGGCCATTTTTTTTCCCTTTCCGAAGCACTGAGCTAGTTAGTGCGTTTTACTCTTTTAAGATAGTGATAAATTAGAGTGTTTATTTATTCAAGGCACTGCGTCTGGCGCTAATCTAATCCTCTTGATTTCTAAGGAGTTGCAAGCGTTTTTCTTTCGTTGCAACTAATTAAAGAGAACTCGCTTATTAGGAAAGGAGATTGGCCGCTTCCTTGATGATTGCACGCAGAAGGGCTGCATTTTATCTCTCGATCTCAACACCGTTTCTTATCCTCTCTTATGGAAATATTCTAATCGGGTTTTTAACTCGCCTCTTTTCTTTTGTTGCGATGTATGTATTCTAACCAGAAGATTCTATTTGACGACTGCAAAATTGCTGAAACTTTAATGGTATCTTTTTTTTTGTTTGTTTGTTTGTTCAAATAAGGAAATTTTGATTAACAATGATTGATTTGGGTTATACTGTGCCCCGAAGTCGCCTTTAGTATTGTGTTATGTGTAGATGCCGGCGTTACATTCGTTAGAATAGTCACAGTTCCAACTTGAGACATGAAGTTAGGAATGATCAATCATCATTTTATATTTAAAATACTATATTATCTTACGCCATTTTCCCGACGATTTCAAAGTGGCTGTGGCAGTGTCCTTCGCACTACCAAGTTAGAATCGAGTCTTAAGTTTGATATTGATATTTGCAATGTAACATTTGACAAACCCTCTGGCAACTTAAAATTTGAAAATATCCTTAAATTTTCTCATTCTCTAACTGCATTTAGTATATTATATAACTTATAAATAGAGAATAAATTATATGAGTTTTAAATGTTGTTTGGCTGCTTAACACGAATATCACTATCCAGATGAGATTTATTAACTTGATCATCGGTGTTTTTTCTTTCTCATTAAACAGTATGCTTAAATCGAGTCTGATAACACATTGTGGCTTAAGTTACCGTTAATTCTCCTTTTTAAACGATATTTTCCTTGTCTTAATCTGGTATTTTAAAAACGTTATTAAAGATTATTATTAAAAAAAACAGTGATATGAAGTGGATAAATAATGTATATATATATATATATATATATATATATATATATATATATGTTGGTTTGGCCTTGTTCGCGTGGGATGTTTTCGAAATAATTGCCGAATGCTTAACATATGCATCATAACCATATGAAATGCTAACAAATTCAGCGAGATTTTTTAGGGTTAACGCTGGTCATACCTCATCGATCAGGCAACTGTACCTGCAAGTGAAAGAAACGACGCCAATCTCCTTCCTCCAGAGATGTCTCGTTTACCGCTGTGGAAACCGTTTTTAACCATATGGCATCCCTCCTCCCCAAAACCTCTTTAAGATTCCCATCGCGCCCACCAAGACAAGAAAGTCGACAGTCATCCCGTCCCGCTATTTAGCCCTCGCTTCCAGAAAACGGAATTCAATTTAGTCGCCAGAAAACTCCCCGCTATCGGTATCTGGCAGCAGAAGTCCCCTTTGTTAGCATGACGTCGCGTGTCTGAACTAATTCAATAAGCAAGAAGCGTTCCTGGCAGCCGAACTCTTTCGCAACCCCAAGAAGAGCGGCTAATTCGAGGGGAATATAAGAAGAGAAGAAGCACCCCCCTCCCCAACTTCGGATCCACAAAATCCGATTAGAAGGTACTAACGAGGCCTGTTTAAAGGCGTAGCCCCGGCTCGTGTCTTGTCGCCTTCTCTCGGAGAGTGACAGCCAACTCCCTCGCGAGTTGGCTAATTTCTTTCCACGAGGAAGGGGGTGGAACCGAAGAAAAAATATATATTATAAAATGAGGGGAGGCAAAAAAAAGTGTCGTGAAAAAAGAGACTGGATATAAAATTCTCGGTGTTAAGAGAAAGGGTAGCGGAGCTACGATTATTCTCTGGGGATGGATGTGTTAACCATGAAATTATCGTTTGGGTTTAATGCGGCCGATTATTTACCGTTCTTTTTTCTTGGCCATCTAACAACTTTTACCAGTTTTTGTTTTACTTGTAGAAAGGTATTTAACTAAAGAGATTTCGTCTCCTTGTAACGGCTTCTGGTCTTGATGGAGAAAGGTTTGGGAGATTCAGATTAATCTGAATGCGCTTTTAAGAAATGCCTCACAAATAGTTTAAATTCAATATATACCTTTGAAAATTGGATAAATTCCTTTGTGCTCTATATGTGTTTTGTTTTAACTATTACAATAAGATTAATTCGACCGTTATCTGATTTTTTTCCCCTTCTTTTTAGGCAAACGCCCTCAGGCATGTCATTTCCCAAACGGCAGGCTACGCGGACGGATCAGGGGGTCTATATGATCCGAGCATGCATCAGGTAACTATTTAGTATATTTGTATTCTTGCAAACGATTGAGAATCAAACCATAAAAAAATTAAAATCTGGCTCTGAAGTACCAACAGTAGCATTAACTGCTTTACAGATGCACGGATATTTTAGATTCAAACACTGTGCTATAATTTCAATTGCAACGTAAATGATTTTGGGATTCTATTGTTGTCGAGTGGTCGTGAGCTTCCAGTAGGCATTTTCGTCGAGATTCAAATCCTGATTACACAAAAGACTTGTCGTGTAGTGAGGCTGAAGCATTTTAGATCTGTCGAGACTCCAAGTGGCGTGCTATGGAAGTGATTGCTCAGGTATCGTCTTCGTCTCTTGATCGAGGTGTAAAATTGCGAAGTCCATCTCCAATAGTTGCTCCTTAGTGCGACGGTAATGAATGATCAATTAAAAAACCAGCCGTTGCGATATATTAATTTATAACTGAACTGGGATTTTCTTTTGAATTATGTACCTTAAAATTATTAAAAATTTTCTGTGTCTTTTGATATTGAGTTCCGGTATTACGGAAAACGTTTTTCACAAGCCTTTACTTGAAATTTATTTCATTTATGATAGTTTTTCTTACGAGGATGTTTCGGCTAGCGCTCTTACTGGAACTAAGAAATGGAGCATGCGAAAGGGAAATGCAGGATGTGGCTATTAAATAACGAGACTGACGGTGTAAAATATTTTTATTTTGATGTCATACATCTTTACTTATTATCACCTTCAATATATACCCCTCCTCTATCCCTACAACGCCCCATGCGAATCTTCCATTGTTCGAAACGGTGCAGGAAGTGTCTTCCATCAGCTCCTTCAGGACGCATACCGCTTTCTCTTTCACAGTTTCAAGGACTCGAACCTGTTCTTTTTAATGCAGATTTCAACTTAGGAAACAGAGAGAAGTCGTATGGCCCGAGATCCAGTGAATAAGGCGGATGATCTAACACTGGGATGCTGTACTTGGCTAGACACCTCTTGACAGATAATGCGGAATGACTTGTCCTTCCACAATTCGGGTCGTTTTTCTCGGCCATCTCGAAAATGCTAAACCTCTCAAAAATATATTCACGCGATAAACATCCATTATCATAAACTTCTTTCAATGAACAACAATTCTTTGCTATATTGTTCCACTTGTCATTTTTCAGGCGAAACAAAAAAAAATAACTCTAATGCGAATGAAGGCTACTGCTATACGGATTTGTTTACAAAACTATAGACATTGCATTCGAAAGAGAAAGCTTTATGCTAAACAGCTGTTGGTTTGATGCGGGCATACTTCTTCTGTAGCAGCTACAGTCTCGTTATTTAATAGCCACACCTCGTAGTGTAACTCATTGTAGGATTATCCCACGATCATTTCCCTTTTTTCTAAGAAGTTCATAAATATGACGCCCTACACATCCCAAAAAAGTCGTCTTCCCCTTATTTGGAGCAATTCATTGCTTTGATTGTTGCTTGGTTTCCGAACGAATTCAGGTGTCGACAGCAACAACTCAATGAGTCACGAATCAAATTCTGATGTGGCAACAAATGGTTATCAAATCGAAACTAATCTATAAATCGGTATCATATTTTTTGGCGCCGTTCAGTTTATGGAAGCGCACAATGTTAACACCATCTTGCCTTAGAAACGCCATCTGTCTTCAGAAACAAAAACCACCCTCACATATCCAACTTCCTCAGGTCATTCATGGAAAAGAACCATACTTTTAATTTGCTTTAGATGTATGAATTTTTATTGGTTATATAACTTCACGTGTTCTGTATCTTTTTCTCTTAATGTGTTTTTTCTCTCTCTTTTCAGCCTCCAGATCTACATCCATAGTAGTCTGGTGAACGTATACCATAAACCGGAGGACCCCTCCAGCAATCTGTAATATACTACATACGTGAGAAATACTAATTAAAAGAAGGAAACAGAAAAGGACTTGCATGTGCTGCCGCCCGCGATAGGATCGCGAACTCTTTATGTGCCACTATGAGAGCTGAGAAGGCAATGCCTCTCAACTCCCTCAACATTTTCGATCCTGAATTCTGGGAAGAAAAACAAACATACAAACAGAAAAACAAAATCGTGCCATAATTCAAACAAACATAGAGGAATTGAATGCATTCACTTTCAAAGAATGGGGTCGGTTGACTCGATTCGACCCATATTATTATACGTGTTCAGGCCTGGGCCTGCCCGAGTGACGTCATAGCGCACGTGCGGCCTTTCCATCGTCCGTCATCTTGATGTCGTCCATCTTATTACCATTAACTTTTTCTGCAGACTTACTTGCCCATCCTTGATGTGAAACTTTGCTTTTTATTTTCCTCTTCCCCCTAGGTTTCATGTTTTAAGTTCTTTTATTATTTTTTCATCGTACTTAGTAACCGGGCTGGGCAATACTTTGTATGTATTGATTTTACAGCGGATTCTCACAATCGCGCGATTTTTAATTTAAGATAGTTCGAGATTTATCCAATTTTTAAATGCAAGTTTATGATGAATTATTTTGCTATTTACTGAAATTAAGTGCTTGTCTTGTAATCTCTTCAAAATAGAGTCCAGGTATCGTTGTTAGATAACGCTTATAGTTAATCTATAGTAGACCTTAATTTTCAACTTTTTAATACATTCATTCGATTTGAAAAAAATAATTTCATCATTAATTGATAAATCATTGCATGCATCATAATTTCACAAAAATGATTTATAACCATTCTAAATTTAAAAAGCTTTCATTTTTCTATTTTTTAAAAAAAATTGTCTCCGTACCTATATAACTCCAGTTATCAAAACATGTATAATCATTTTAAGAAACTTTTAAATCTCGATTTGTGATTTGAAATGATTAGAAGGCATAAAAGTCGCTTTAAAATACCTCTTCAACTATCGACTGATTCAAATGCATTGCATTGCCCAGACCCTGTTTTAGGACATCAATGTGTGATCCGTCGCGACCTGGAGTATACCCATAAGTGTCCTACATTTTTTAACGAGTTTTAGATTGCATTTTGTGTTGTGTACATCATCTCTCGCTGCTTCCTGCTATGGCCAGTGTTTTTATCGTACATTGAATACTCTTTTCGGCACTTGTTATTTAAGATGATTGTGGCATGTTATGTTTTTCTTTTCATTATTGCTCAGTCTTCTGTGATTTTAAGAGATAAGTTCGTGATGTGCGGTTGAAAATAGCTTTTTGTATGTAATTTATAACTGTGGTGAAAGATGATTGAATACATTTATTAAAAAAAAAACTTTAATTTAGTTATATTTTCTCTTCCTTCTGCCTTTTTTACATACGTTCCTTCAATATCTTTCCTTTCATGATAATAAAAACATTAATGTTTTTTTTTTTCTTTTATTCTCAGCCATATATTCTCGGTGAATGATATGAAAAGAATGTGATTTGTTTCACATTAATCTATGTTGCCTTTTGTTATGTTATATCATAGTTTTTGTGGAATAAATTAGATAATCTTTCATTGACATCTGGTTGAGACAGTAAGATATTAATCGGTTAACCACCTAAAAAATTCCCAATAATTATTTACAACTTAATGATTTGGAACATTTAAATTGAATGATATAAAAGTATATTTTTAACACATGTGATTATTTTTGTTCCGCCCTCCTTCAGTTACTAGAAACTAGTTGTAATTTTTAATATTTCGAAATTCATGTAATCAGCCTTTTTATTTAATGTTTATGAAAAAAAGAGAATTTTCTTATAAATTATGCTTCCTTATTTTAAAAATTTGTTAATGTTTTTAGATATTTTTCTCTCATGTCATTGGTCTGTCTTTAACTTATCACATTTAAAATCCAGAAAAGTGATAAGGAAATTTCAAAGTTGAATGAATTTGAAATGTTAAAAAATGTATTTATTTCTAATATAACGTGCATGTACATATCATATCATTCTAAAATCAAAATGTATTGTCTGTCTTTATGAAAGTGTTGAATTTTACTATCCTTTGAGCACTACTGATTATCAAAAATCAATTTTTTTGTCTATAAACCCTTATTATTATTTTTTTTTAATCAAGCTTTTCTTTGTCTCAAATTTCGTGGTTTTTTTTCCCCCGAACAATTCTTTCTTTAGCGATGAAGTTTTTTTAAAACCAGTTTTGTGTATATATATATGTGTGTGTGTGTGTCTTCCGTCTTAGTAAAATGCATTTTTAGAACAAAAAGAATTTAAGCTTTATGTGATACTCCTTCTGTCGACGATTCATCATTTTCACTAATGCAGGCTGCAGTGAGAGAATCATTTTGTTTTTCGCTCCCATAGGTACTTTGTTTTGAAGAAATGCTCAAAATGTGTTCTACTGTTCGATCTTTCAATGAGAACATTGTTTCATAGGCGTTTATTACTCTTGCCATTTGCTTGTACAGATTTTATGAGTCGTAAAAGAAGTCATCGTTACAAACTCCTCCAGGTCGAAATATAACAAAAAAAAAATATTGTACAGCTCTATTTCAATACGCCGTGTTCGCGTGGAAAACTGTCAAGCGTACAGTGAGAAGAACTCCGATTTTTATCAAAAATTCTGATTTCTGTCGAACCGGCGGACACGGCGAAAACAATGATCTGCAGTGGACTTGCAGAGTACTGGTCAGCAGTGGTCAGTCCATTTGTACAGTGTCTCCCCCGTCATGTACAGTCCCCTGTTTGTTGCCCCCCTTCTGTTACGCGGCATTTCTTTTGTTCATCCCCATGTGCTGTAGTATAATGAATGGTCTGTGAATATTGAGCGATTACGTCAACACTCAAGTCACTGACGGAAATAAATATTTTGACTTTTTGTTATTGTGTTGTGTGTGCTTTCTTTATTTCAGTCTCTTGCGTGTACACTACATCTCGACACGATTCATTTCATGTAACGAGTTTATTTTTTGTCAAATTTTCCATTTAGCGTATCAGTTTCTTTATGAGCAGTATTTTACGAGTTGAATTGACAATTTTTATTGATGCTCACGGGTTCTTGAATACAATTAAAGAACATGTACATTTCTTCAGGAAATTGGTCGAAATATATTTTAAGATAGAAAAAAAATAAATCATACTCTCGGTTTTGCAAAATGTATCGGAAAGGGTTCCAAAAAAAAATATCCTTTTAAAGGTTTGGATTTATTAGGATCGAAAGATTTTATTTAGAGAAAAAAAATTAAAATTTCTGTATTTAAAATTTGATTAAAATTTCAGAGAAAGAATTTTTGAGTATTTTTGGTTGAATTTTGTATCATAGTCAGAATTATATACTTTTCCAGAATAAGCAGAAAAATGTTCACAAACCTTTCTTAATCATCCTACGCGTCGGTTTGCGTAAATACTTAAAAATGCAAATTTAAAATTGTACTGTCTCTTCATTTCCGTAATAAGAATCTCGAGAGGAGGGGAGGGGGGGTACATTGAATCACATTCACAAAGCTGAATTGAAAATGTGTATTCAGCAGGCAGTGAGTGTATGTCATTAAACAAGATTTTTAGAGAAGAATTCAAAACATTCCTGAAAATAATAGGTTTTTCAAAAACAAAAAAATTAAATTTTCAGGATTTCTTCAATTTAATAAAACTTGTATATTAATTTTAAGGAAGTTTAGTTTATTTAGGGTAATTCTTCGAAACAACAAATGCAGATTTATATTGTATATAAAACGAATGCACAAAAAAACGTAGGGCAAAATTCAATATCTTTAATTTTATTAGCTGGATAATAAACCAGATGAGAGAGAGAATTTATGAATATATTCGTCAGCACAAATATAAACTTTTTTTAAAAATATTTTAACAATTGAATCGCACTTATAAAGTAAAAGTTGACTTGTTTTTTCGATGAAAATAATCCAAATGTTTAAAAATAATTCAAACGAGTTACGGAGAAATTTCCCTTTCATGGCGGTGTTATATGTATGTTCAACTAGCGCCTTACAATTTCAGAAAATAGACAAATTATTTTGTGCATTTCCATTACATATTTTAATATTTAAACAACCATTCAATTAATGACAGAAGCTCTCTAGGAAAAAGAATGATTATCTTTGCAATGTCTAGTCGTTATTCGCGGAGAAAGAGATAGAACAGCTGAACAACAATCGCATACATAAATAAGAGAGTGTTTTTTTTTTTTAATGGGCAACTACATTTCTCAGATTTAAACTTTTCGTCTTCGCAATTAGAGTACCAAATGGAAATATACGCTAACTGGAAAAGATACTTTCAAAAAAAAAAGTACGGTTTATAGTTAGATTAACCTTTACAGTTCTGGCAACCCTTATCAATTACGAGCTTTGAGAGCACCAGATGTTCACCAATAAATTAATTTCCGAATACTATGTATATGATATATTTATGGAAGTACGTATGATGAAATTCATCGTAATGTTACAACAACTCATCGTATATCAAGCAATAAGCACTCTAGTATATAATAAGAATAACTATGCGATGAAAAACACACGTAGCAATTAAGAAGATACAGATTCTCCCATTATTGGATAAACGGGATGCGAATAAAAAATCGAACTATTTTTGCATTCCGTCTAGATGTCAATTACATTCTAATTTCTTGTAATAATTAACCAAAATTCCTTGCATTTTTGAACTATATTTTGGGCACTAATCTTAGCTGATTGTTGTTGTTAATCTTGATTGTACACCATGCTCATTTAAATCGTTTGAACTGGCGATACTTATGGGAAATTTTTAAATGCGAAAGAAAAGAAAATTAAGAATTTTTTAAGATTAAGACATGACATAGATTTATAACTTTTTTCTCGAGAAATAAGTGCCAATTTATAATAATTAAACTGAACGCAAGTATTGACACACCGAAATCTTCTACGGTAATAGATATATAACATGCAATAATCCTTTAAAATGCATGAGAATTCTAGCTTTTCATTTCTTCAGAAAGGAAGTAATAGAAAAGTGAAAATATCTGGTCCATCTACACAATATATAGTGCTAATCTTATTTATTCCCCAACGGTAACGGCTAAAATTACGAGGTACCTGTTTTAAAATTAAAAACATACCCTCTCATCAGAATTAATATTTAAAAGTTAAAGTGCATCATTTATTATAAGTTAAGCATAATTGTAATCAACTATAATAATTGGAATCGAGGCAACAAGCGCCTGGGCGTTCGGCAGAGTGATTTAGTCCCCAGATGTGGACACGTTAGCCGAGTGGTCATGGTCACGAACTCGCGGCCATGTTTCGTCGAGTTGCGATGCCACTGAATATCCTTCTGTCTAGGTTTCACGACACTCCCGGGATACCCTAGCGATCCTTCTCTATTTTCGACCCTCCTTCTTGTCAATCACTTATCTTTTTTTCAACTTCACGTCTAGACCACAGTTTAATCTTGTTTGGCGCAGCATAGCCATATCTGGCTCTTGCGCCAATAAACTTTACATTCACTCACTAGGTTTCACGTCCTCCCGTTGCCGTGATTTCGAAGCATGGAGAGGGAGGTGTCGTCCTCGTCATTTGACCAAGAATTATGAGGTCCTTTGCCATCATCCCTGGAGCCTCTACGTGTAATGTTAATAAACAGTTACACTCGAGTCCTGTTTCATTAAGGAACGCCGTGTTGCGGGGCCGATGTACTTTAAATATATCGAAGCTCCAAATCCTCCCGTTTTCATGGCATAAAAGTTTTGGAGATGTGGATCTCAGCTCAGGTGTCATCCTCGTCTCCTGACTAAGGTTCAAAATTACGAGGTCCGTCGCCAAAAATCCTGTGTTTGATTCCAAGTGCAGCGTTTGTAAACAATCAATTAGTTCACAGATTGTTCATGGGGCCGCGGTAGCCTAGTGGTCAAGGTCGTGGACTCGTGGCCGGCGGTTTTCGTTCAGTCGCGGGTTCGATTCTTGGCCGCCAAAGACCCGCCGTGTAGCCGGGGTTGATGCACGTTAAATCTGTTCGGGGCTCAAAGTCCTCCCGTTGGCGTGGTGTGGATGTTAGGAGAGGGGTTGCCAGCTCAGGTGTCGTCCTTGTCACTTGACTGTGGTTCAAAATTACGAGGTCCGTCGGCAATAGCCCTCGTGTTGCTTCTAGTGCGACGTTAATAAAAACTAAACACAGATTGTTCATAAGTATATTTTTTTTAAAAAAAAATTGAAACTATTCTAAATACTTGCGTCAATAATAAAAAATACATTTAAATTAATTTCCCTTTTTTTCAGTACAGGCAAAATGATAGTTTGAATTTTATCAAATACACAAGTAACACTGAAAAAACGAATAGAGTATAATTCTTAATATGAAGTATGCGAATTTCTTATCCTCTTCAAGCTATCATCTCATTCATCCTTAAAATAAAATTTAAATGTAAATTATTGCATGATTTTGTTGTTACATCTATTCAAATTGAAGTTCTTGTGTATTTTTATCCTCACTCTGAAAAAGATTAAAAGCATTATGAAAAATACATTTTATAAACAAAAAGATTAAGATGAAAAACACGATGCAATATGAAATTGGAAATAACACTCGCTCTTCATTAATCCTGCATAGAAATATCCACAATAAAATATACATATATCTTAACATCTAACCTATTGTCACATTTATTTTTAAAAAGTGAAAATTTTGTTCTACGCCATGCGTTGCGAAGAACAGATTTCACCACCAAAGAGACTTTTCTTTGCAACACATTAAATAGAATGTGGCGTTTGTTCGTCAAAATATTCGGCTCTAGCATCATATCTCAATTTAATATATTAAACTACTTGAGAAAACAAGCGAAATTATTTATTATCAATGCAGAATAACTGAGGTCCTAGAGTTCCAACCATAACTCACAGTCCTATTTTATGATTTAAACAGGAAATCTTTTACCAATCCTCTCGTTGATTTCAACACTATCTTTGATAGAAACCACGATTAGTTCAATCCACAAAACTAACAGAATAACTTTTAAGCTCAGCAATAATGCTCGATCTGTCAATCCTTATCCTCTCATTTATTGCATATCATTATTTCTAAATCACTTCACTTCCTTTCTACCTTCATCTAATTTGTCTAATCACGATTCATTTTGTTTAGAAAGGAATTGTAATTATATATGCAGTTAAACTTGATAAAAGTCCCCGAGGTTAGAAGAGGGAATATCGCTAATAGCTCAGCCTCATAAGAGTTTGTTTTGATTTAATTTATTTTTTCAAAAGCTTCTTTGTGGGCTAATAATGGCAAATCAATATTAAAATCATTTGACCAAAAAACGTTCCAAGAAGGAAGCCGCATTAAAAAAAAAGTTTCGATAAGTAAATAAAATACTTAATTTTTAGCCACTAAAGGTGCTATTGTTTTCGTCGATCGGTGTAACTAAACACTTTATCGTAAAAGTTTTTATGTATGTTATTTGATGCCTGCTTTCGCCAGTAGTGCACTTAATTTATTTCTTCTAAATCTTTATTGAATCAAAATAAAATGTATATAATAACAAATTTTTTCGTTGCGAAGAACAGATCATTTGACTCCGAAGCATCCAAAAAAAGGAATGTAATTGTTCATCATCGTCTTACTGAGAAGCAACAGGACGGTTATTGGCGACGAACTCCCAAGAAAAAGTTCGAAAAGGACTGTCCTCATAACTGTATTACAGTTATGAATAATTTTATTCCATTTTTTTTTTTTTTTTTCTCTTTCTAACATCTAGATCCAAACTTTATCTTGTTTGGCGCAGCATAGCCATATCTGCCTCTTGCACCTATCACTCACTCACTGCATTTTCAGTCATTTATCTTGGTTATATATACATTTAAAAGTAATTTATCAATCAATTGGTAAAATATCCCCAATTTTTATGCACGCTATTTTAACCCAAACCTTCGTGTTGTTTCCAAGAACGACGTTATAACAACCAATCAATCAAACAAATTAGAAATTTAAGAGGAGTTTATTATTGATGTGACATATTTTTGAAAATTAATTTCACTACTGGTGAAAGCAGGCACCAAACTCATACACAAAAACTTGTTCACTTTAGGAGAAATTTAGTACTCAAGCAACAACAATCAAAAACAACAGATTTATTCCAAACCTACTTTTTTTAAAGTGATAAATCGAGTGATGCTTCAAATGTAAAGTTTTAAGTATTGCCAAAAAGTGATTGATAAGATGTAAATTGTGAATAGAGCAAAATTTACTCATATTTTCTTTCCAAAGTTTCAGCACTGCGGAGCCAACAATAGTAATCAAGTTCTTTATAAATATGTATTATATGAAATGAAATTTATATACTCATTGCATCATTTATAAATAGTAGTTCTAAGATGAAAGGAAAAAAATTCTGAAATTTAATATTAGACAACTAGAAAGTTTATGGGTCGTATATTATTACAGATTTTTATATAAGGTTCTGGATCGTAATACAACCAATCTTATTGCAAACTGATACTGTAATGGCTGAAATGAAGTTGAAAAAAAAATGAAAAACATATGACTATTAGCAATAAGTTCCCTCTTTATGATTTTTAAATTCGGTTTTAGAATGATTTTCATTTTCAAATTTAGTAATTTGCAAAACATCTTTTTGCATGCAATATGGTCTTTATGGGCTTACCTTCTTCATATAAGTATAGGCGTCACTACCTGTCGCTCTTCCTTTCTCGTGGAGTTTATCGTCTTTGATAAAACTGGATATCCTAGGGATACTTTTCTATTTTCGATCCTCCACCTTCTTTTAGTAATTATTTTCATTTTTTACTAACATCTAGATCACAGTTACATCTTGTTTGGCGCAGCATGGCCATATCTGATTCTTGCGCCATTAAGGGCCGCGGTAGCCTAGTGGTCAAGGTCGTGGACTAGCGGCTGGCGGTTTTCGTTCAGTCGCGGGTTCGATCCTTGGCCACCAAAGACCCGCCGTGTAGCAGGGGCTGATGCACGTTAAATCTGTTCGAGGCCCAAAGTCCTCCCGTTGGAATGGTGTAGAAATTAGCAGAGGATGGTGCCAGCTCAGGTGTCGTCCTCGTCACTTGACCGTGGTTCAAAATTACGACGTCCGTCTCCAATAGCCCTCGTGTTGCTTCTAGTGCGACGTTAATAAAAACTAAACTAAAACTCTTGCGCCATTAAACTTCACCATTACTCACTCGCTGCTGGTAATATATCCAGAAAAAATAATTGGACTATTTTCATATTTTTCTCGAGAAATCAATTTTTAACAACTTTTACTTTACTTAAACAAACGGAGAAATAAAAAAAGAAAACATTATTATATTTATGAGCAGAATTTTATTTCTATTTGAAATGTGTCGAATGTTAATTAGAAAGGATGATGAATTCATCTTCTCTTGAATCTAGTTCTCCCTATTCCTCTGATTGACATATTGAAAAACAAAATGTATTAGGAAAAAGCAGAATAAGCGTAACGATAAACATACGAAGAAAAAAAAATTGCATGTTGGTATTACAGCTACTAATGAAGATAAGATAGTCGTCAGTGACCGCATTAACTCCAGTTACAGGTTTCGGAATGAATGAACACTAAACGATTCGAGTAAATTAATTACATTTTATTAAAAAAGCATTTAAAAACCAAACAGAATCAACACTGCATTACATATCCTCGATTCCTTTAGAAAGGAATAAGGATTTTAAAAAGGTAAACTTATCGGATCAAGATAACAACGATTATTTTCGAAAGCTACGCCAAGCAATGATAACCTCGTCTTTAAAAAAATTTATTCGGCAAATCCTGTGCAGCACATTTCACGATAACTTCTTAACTTCCTTTTAAAAGTAATACATTCATTTTTTGGTTGGTTTGAAAGTAACTCTAAAACCACAAAGTGTGGTTGTATTACATTCATTAGTCATGTTAATACAAAGAATCTTACTATTAAAAATGAATAAAGATTTGTTTTGCTAAATATTTATTATTTTTGTTCCATTCTTGATCATTTTCGATACGTTTCGTTTTTTATACAATCATTACTGTATTTCCTCTTAATTGAACCCTAATCATGTAATACTAAAATAATTTAATAATATAACAATTTATACTAATGTTGTGTTATAAAGTTATACGTTATCTTTTTTAAGCATGTTTATGCCATATCGCTTTTTAGTAATGTGCGTGTCGCATCCCCAGAATTCGAATTAAAATATATCATAAGCATTTCGAAGCTTAGTATTAATTTTATCAATTGAAAATTAATTATACTTCATTTTTTTTCTCACTCGATCAATGCATAGCAACTCCTTCCCAGTTATACAAAATTTATTCCTATTCTAATTCAAAAAAAATTTCAAACTCAGAGGTATCGAAATAATTTAATATCCTTCCAAAAAAGTTCTTAAAAACCATTACGAACTTTAAGCCGAACGACTGTCGATTTCACTTCACTTCCAATATTCACCCCCGAACGAAATATTAGCACAACTCTTGAACATACCCACACTCACACCATATCGTCACAGGGCTGTGAAAATTTTTAAGGACCAAAACTCAAAGGGTAGGGAGGGGGGCATGACGAGAAGCTAGCTCCTTCGGTCACCAGCAGCCTATATTTATCCATCGCGCCTGTGAACTTTAATAACCAGCTTCAGAGTCGAGAAACAAATTCGACTTTTTGAAGTAAAAAAAAAAATTGAAAAAATATTCCCAACTTTGGGCACGATTGGATGTATATATGCTCGAAGAAGAATTTTTTTTTCCTTCCTTCAAACATCCCCTATACTTTTCGTACCAGATTAGCGTGTATAAAGTTACGTACTTAAAGCAGATGGATATTACAGAATGTCAATGACTACTCTTCATCCGTTCTTCGTCATTAGATGGGTAATTATTTTACCAATATAGGCGAAGGCCTAATGCCTTCGGGTATGGATAAAATGGAAAAAAGTGACGAACTATTGGCGCGTGAGGATTTTGGGGGTTGGGCAGTGAGGGATTCTGCAGAAAAGGTCGTGGTGTTCTTAGATTTATGGTAGGGTAATTAGTGTTCTTGGAAAACGAAGTGGCGAGTTAAGAACCATTTGGTGGCCGCAGAAAATGCGAGAGAAGAAATGAATGAAGTATTGGAAATCTGTTTGCTGTGGCGCTTATACACTCGAGGCTTGGGTTTCTTCCTTTTGTAATATTTTTGAGCTATTTTTCATCACAGGAACACGTTTTCTACACTTTATTTAAATAAAACGATTTTTTTTTTCTTAAGTAATAAGTTAAATTTCGAAGATTATATAGTTTTGAATGTGTTGTAGTTTTTTAAGATGGAAACTTTTTCTTGAAGAAACGCTACAAATCATTCTTAATCCCTTCAATCTAAAAATGTATTACCATTTTACTAACACACTTAAGGTTGTCATCAATTAATTGTTAAAAAGCCTGATCAAATGCTGAGTACATTTGCAGACAGAAAAATATCCTAATTTTCATATAAATCCTTGTTGTCTTAACTCTTATACATTATTGTTTATAATACAGTGTTCTTAAAATTTAAAAACATTGAATAAATCACAATTTTTCGCTTTAAAATATAAAAGTCATTTAGGCTAGGATACAGTAAACACCCGGACGTCAAGTTCACTTTTTTCCCCCAACAAATTTTATATGTGTGGCATTTAGACCTAACATGGCAATTATAATGCATCAAATTTCACATTAAAAACCTCATCGACAAAAAATAAGAACCAAAATGGCGTTGTTCCAGAGAATACTGCATCAAGTCCACGTCCTTTTATACAGTGGATAAAAGACTAATAGCGTTTATTTTTTCCCTTATCTTAACTCTTAAAGATATCATACGGGGAGACGTCAAGCGAACTGATCAAGGAATAATAATATTTAAGGGAAATAATTAATTTTCCTATTTAGTTGTGTGATTTGACATTCAAGAAAAATATGTTACTCACTAATTACAGCAGAAAAAAACAGATTGATTTTGATAGGTATGAAGTGTCACAAAAATGTTGTTATAGGATTAAAAAGTAAGAATATATGTGTGTGTGTGTGTGTGTGTGTGTGCGTGTGCGTGTGTGTGTTCAATTCTAATTCAGGTTCTATTCCTTGACATTAAGCAAATCTTTGTAACACAGGAGGTAAATAATTTCAATTTATTGCTTCATTTTCTTTGTTTTTGGTTTAATTTAATTTTAGTTTTGTTATATCCCAACTTCGCAACTTCTATTGAAACTCAACTAAGTAATCAGTCAATGAAATAGTTTTTTAATTATTTTTACTCTTGTCTAAGAGTGATCAAAAATAACGGAATGAGGAGCGGTAACTGACAGCCGTCATCAACCAAGTTTAAACTGAAAGTTTCCCTATCTCAATAACCGGAAAAGGGGATCCGAGTCATGAACAATACTTATACACTGGTTCCGATTCTGATATGGGCTAACCAACGATCATTTAATCTTCTGGCACGAATGTCAATATTCTCGCTAACCTCTCTGACTTTAAACACGTCTAATCTCTCTAACTCATCAGACTATACCTATATATATATACAGCAATGCTAATTTACGTAAATAATGGTTTCTTTGCAAGTCTAAGTTCTTTAATCAATTAACGTCATAAAGTAGCCAGTAGAACTATTACCTTATTGACTATTTTACTAAGCTTAACGATATCTGGAGAGATATATAATGAAGGAAAGGCGCTATAATGGAACATCCGTGTGCTCTACTCTCCTGATTTTCACACCATGTAAGATTTTAATGTGCAGCAGCCACCATTATCCCACGTACGAATTTTAAGAGGATTCAAGACTTGAACCCATCATTTGACTAGGAAAAATGATGGCCACGACCCTAATATTTCAGCCATTGCGACTGATTTCTTTGTCAGGAGCTTTAAAATTTCTTAAACACTGATTTAATTTATGTACAATAAATTAAAGGAATTTTATACGAACAATGTTTCCCTCCTTTGAATCTTAGTACCTAATCTTAGCATTTCAATTCGTTATTGAAACTTTAATAATGATCACTTGTGTAATTAACAGCACAGATGAGGGTTTCCAATGTTTTTCAGCCCATATATTCCCAACTGGATCAGTTCTCTTGCGCGTATCCTTAACATTCTCTGACTCGTACCCTCGACCCCGATTCTTCCAGGTACCTACTCTCCTCCAATTTGTTTTTCCCAATACAGATTTCAAAATATTCTCCAACAGAAGTGCATAGTGAATTAAATAAAATTATATATTTTTTCATTAAATAGTTTTTTTATATTTTATTTTTTATTTTTGAAGTAATCAAACAAATTAACCCAGATTGGAATTTGAAAAGAAAAAAAAAAAAATGATATATTTTGGACTATACTGAATGACAAAATTTCGAAAAATTAGGCTCAAAGGGGATAAATTCAATCTCAAATCTAGAACTGAGTTAAATAAGCATCAATATTTAATTTTAATGCAAAGTATGTATGTTTCAGCAGGAACAATCCCTAGCCCCTCTTCCGCGGTGCGGGCAGAAGAAAGAAGAGCCAATCCAACCAGCGGACGCAACCCCTCTTTTATCGAAGATTAATAGACAGAAGGTCAATATTACAACTGATAATATTAATACATAACTCTACCTACGTTTTAAAATTCTTTTTTAGCTGTGTGACCGCCATTTTCTTTTCACATACCCCATAACGACATTTAGGATACCCCCTGAGATACGCGTACCTTGGTTGGGAACTGCTGATGTAGATGAAATTTTAATAATGTTGTTTCGTATAAATAATAATGGAGTTGTATTTCTTTAAGAAAAACAAAGTGGAATTTGGTTAGCAAAATTGAAATTTAATAATAATGTGTATGTTGAAATTTTGAAAAAAATGTATATAAATATTTATTTTATATTAAAAGCTCTAGGAATAATTTATCTCAGTATTTTTATAAGTATTATAACGATACAAAAACTGTAAACAAAAAAAAACGTGTTCTATGGAAATTTTTGCAAATAACAAATATAGCCACCAAAAGTGCTAACTTTTCGTAAAAAATAATTATTAAATTATTCAGTTTAATATGAGAATTAAAGTAAGCGATAAATATTGTACTGGACTATAATATTCCTTTCAGGTATTAAATCTAAAGAAAACTATAAATTATTAAATTAAATCAAAGCTAATTGTTAGTAACATTAGTTTAAACGATAAATTATTAAACGGAATATATTTTAAACAAAATATAATTATTGCTGCCCTAAAATGAAATTTTTTTAAAAAAAGTCCTGGCATTTCACACTTTATTCTAAAAAGTGGTCAAGGACACCATTTTGTCGATGACTAAAAGAATAGCCACTGTGGTGACTTAGTAATGTTTAAAATAAAGTAAATAAAAGTATTTAAGATGCTTAATAGACTTAATACCAGAGTAAAACAAATTTAAGGGTCTACTAAGTATTTAAAGTTAAATTTAAAACACTTTTATTTCTAGAAAAGTTTTAATAAACTATAAATGAGCGCAGCATCTTCGATATATCTAGAAAAGGGTGTGTTAAACGAAATTATAATTCATCGTAAAGTAAAAACTACTTTTTTAAATGATTTTTTTTTCCTGAAATAGTATCGCAATTATCTGCTATGCTATAGCATGATATTTATTAAATCAAATTAAATATTTAATATACTCAAAGAGTAGTTGTAAAATCATTCTCAGATTTTTGATTCATTGCATTAAAATTTTCTGTTGTTCGATGTGAATATCTCAGAAGCCCTTGATATAAAAAAAAATTACGTATTTATTTAACTGTCAAGGATAACTAAAGTTAACTAAAAATATATTAATCCTCAAATAACTATCTCTCCATCCACCTGTCATGGACATTCAAATATCCTATTTCCCTATAGGAATCTCCATCTGAGGATAACGGCCAGCAACCACTTTGCGCTCCCTTTTCTATAAGAAGCAGGGGCGTCCTGACACGATAGGAAGCCCCAGGATTATGGAACGCATTACCTCATAATCGCATGCCGAACCGAGAAGGACTTTCCACGAAAGTTAGGACCAACTTTTCCTTGGCTTCCAAAAGGGACAATTATAGGACGAATTAAATAGGCCCTCTGCCTTGCACGAAGGGGGAGGGGGTCTACGAAGTGTAGGGGTGAAGCTGCAAGGCGATAATTATCGATTAAGTGATTGTCGTTTGGTACTCAGTCGAGAAGAACCATGACGTCATGTGATGGAAGTAAAAAAAAAAGAATTAATTCTTAGAGTTGATGGGGAATTTATTTCATCTCAAGGGCTCAGATGATTTGTATAGAAGGAAATATATAGATATATATATTTTTTTCTTAGTGAATTTTTGGAACGTCTTAAATTCATATATTTCGGTAGAATGAATATTGGAAAACGGTTCGAGGTGGGATTTAAGTGGAAAAGTTTTTAATTTCTGTGATGGCATTTTTTTTGAATTTTTTTTTTCATCCACTTGAGTGGTTTTTTTCCCCCCTCTCATCCCCATTCTGTAAAATGGCTATCAAATATTTCAGACTACTCCGACGATTAAATGCTAAGAAGAGGAGGGAATTATATCGAGTTTTTACAAAAAAAAAAGTATGTGCGATGGATGATGGAAAAATTCAATATACAACTTTTAAAATTGAGAGTACTGAAATTGGATTGCCATCGATAATGTGTGCAATTCTTTCTTTCCCATTTAAATTGAGAACAGGATTTAATTGAAGATATATTTCTACGAAATTTAAAATTTTCTTTACCTCTGAAGAATTTTTGGGCATTAAGATTTTGCTAGGCATCGTAATTTCATTTCCGGCATCATTTTTACATTATCTAGTTGAATTTGATTGCCCAATAAATCTTTAAAAGGTTCTTAAATATCCAATTTACATGTTTTTTCCCCTTTAACACGTGCGAGCGTTAACAAAATGCAATACTGTAAATTATAAGTAAAATTTCATACAAATTTTGTGTTACGAAAACTTGCTTTTACATTAAACATGTTTCAAAGATATAGTTGTTCGAATAAGGTTTTGTCTTTTCTTTAGACGTATTAAATTAATTAGTTAAATGTCTTTACAGAAATAAAAATTAAAATATAATGAGTTTTTAGAATTTTAAATGCATTAAAATTACGTTGTTCGTTACAATAAATAATGGTTGATAAATTCTCATACACGAGATAGGTTTAAACAGGTAACTTAATTCTACAAAGATGCGATATTAACTTTTAATCGAAGCTGGGTATTTATGATATTAACTCTGAAACCATACCAACAGTATCTGTCGCAGTACAAGATATGCGTAAGAAAAAGAGAATTTTATCAAATAATCTGCCGACAAAAACTAATCATCGTATCGATTCAAAAATTTCGAATGTTTTTGTATTTATTTTGACCAGTTCAGTAGGAAAAAAACGACACTTTTCTGCTCTAAAGCCATACCATGCATTTTTTATGATAAACTGGCACATTTGGTTGATTTTCGGCAAGGCTTCTGACATTACCAAACATCAATTTTTTCTAACCCCTTTGTGTGTTTGTGTTTTCGAATTTCTTTGCAAATTCCCTAGGTAATTAACAAGGATTTGGCAAAATAATCTCTTAGAAAGGAGCCAAAATAAGCTAAGGTCGTAAACTACCGCTGAGGAAATACGCCAAAACAAAACCGAAAAAAAAAAAGCTCCAAGTGATAGAAACTTAATGGAATAATACCCAAGAGAATACAAAAATAAATAAACAAAATATAAAAATCGTTAAAAAGTGGTACTGAAAAGAACATTTGATTTAAGCTCAGCTTATAAAATAAAAGATTGTGTCGTGTGCATTCTGCCTAAATAAATAAAAGTCTGATTTTTTTTCCTAAGAAAACTTATTTACTTTCATGGATAAATGTATTTGTATAAAATATAAATAACATGATACTATTTATAATCTGGAAATCCATAATAAAGAATTTTTGTATAAATTTTCCTCAGCAAAAGACAAGGATGTTATGTGACATGAGACATTTAAAATGAATTTGTGTTTTTAACACTCCAATTATTTGAGATTATTTTGTAGATACCCGTAGTTAAAATTCATTCTTAAAGAGCATAGAAGTAGTTTAGTTGATTAGAAAACCGACAAAACAGAATACGGAGTCGTATGTTACGAATTTAGATAAGATTTTTATTAAACAGAAATCATTCTCTAAGTTGAAGAAAACAATTATTGATTATGCTTATCATAAATGAATAAAAAGAGGAAATGTTAATGATATTATATGTAATAAAATAATATATTTTTACTTATGTCAATACTTACATTTAAAATATTTTATACAATGGTTATTTATGCTTAAAATATATTATATAAGTTCAATAGGAATAAACATTCTGAAAATCACGAAATATATACCATTTACGAGTATATCAATTATATGAATTCCTCTATAAAATCTATAGTACCAGATATACTAGATATTATTCCACCAAAATAAATAAAATTTCAAAATTCTACATTTTTAAGAAATTTCTAAATTTAAAACAATACTTTTTGCTAATAAACATGCAAACATAAAATGAAATGCTAAAAATACAGATGTTATTCACTTTTGTAGGTGTGTGTACTTTGTTATTATTGTTATATGTATAGTATATATTAGTACGTTATTTTTATATGAAATATTTTAATGAAAATATCATTATATATGTCTTGCCACTTCATTATTACATTAATAATGCAGGCATTCAGCCAAATAAATACATCCCTAGTATACTTACAGTTTACATAAAAGGTATCTCCAGTGTACTTATAGTTTATATAAAATATATCTCTAGTATATACTGATAGTTTATATAAATATTTATGACTTCGTCAACAATCTATCCTTATCAGAGCGTAAAATATTTGTATTTAAATTCTTGAGAAACAATAAGCAATCAAAAATAATGAAATGATAAAAATTGGGATGGTGTGTCTTTTCTTCTGTTATAAAGTATATATAATTAAAATATATAATGCTGACAAAAATCTAGACTTTAAGAACATTCTTAGAACATGTTAAAATTTTTTAACTTCTGACACTAAGCAGAAGAAAAATTGACTCATCTTCAATAATTTCTCATTCAAATTATATTTAATTTTTACTTCACAGTGACTGTTTGATGTATTAAGCAAATTGATAAGATTTTATTTAAAAAGTTTTATTCGTAAGCCTGAATTCTAAAAACCTATTGTTGGTTTGTAAATGAATCACTTGTAACTATTTTAATAATATTTTGTTTTATCAATACCTAAAATATCTTCTATTTTTTTCCATTCGAGCAACGTCATAGCTAGACATGATTAAAAACTAAGGTTAAAACAGGAAAGTCGACTCTCATCCCTATAGACCTGTTGATCTGTGATTTTTTTCTCTTT
The DNA here is from genome assembly GCA_019974015.1 of Nephila pilipes. NCBI lineage: Eukaryota > Metazoa > Arthropoda > Arachnida > Araneae > Nephilidae > Nephila > Nephila pilipes. Next base: position 375,623 of record BMAW01049878.1, on the reverse strand, counting down.
CCCATCACCTCCTCAAAACCAAGTGCCTCTCCGAAATGGGAAAAAGATTCCCCTTGAGAGCAATATCCCCCCCTCCTTCTTTTTTTTTTACGATGCTTAAAATTATTGGTCGAATTTCCGGGCCGAGGTGTCATAAAAGCAACAGTCCCTGGCTCTTAAAAAAAACCGGGAATCAACCCTCCAAAATGAAAGCCGACACCCATAAGAGAAAACGAGAGATTATTTCGGGACCCACTCACCCACTCCAAATTTTCTTTTGCTGGAAAATGTTTAACCCCATCCAAGCAAGAGATTACGCCCCGGTAAACTCCGGAAACGGCCACGAAATATGGGCGTTCGTGTAAGCCCCGGTGTTATTTCGTGTCCAGTCATTATTTCCAGACCAACTGCACCCCCAAAAACTTTTCCTAGGTGTTCGCGCGTGTACATACATCTATATGGGTTCCTCTACTCATCCACCAACCGCGGTGTCCATAATCCTGGAGCAGACCTATTCGTGACCTGGGCCCCCAATGGCGTATTAGTATTCTGGAGGGTTTATCCTTTTGCCAGCACGCGTCTACAATTGAGGAATCCAGTTAGATTTCATAACAACTTCGTGGACTCTTATCTTTCGCCTTCCTTCTTTCCTTTTTCCTCTCCTTTTTCGCCTTGCAGGATTGCTCCCCCGATGGGCATTTTCTTTCTTCTCCTTTATATCTTCTCCTTCCCTGCTAGAAATTGTCTGCTTTTCGATGGTGTCAGTTATCAGTTTCTTTTCTACTGCGCATTCGAGAGAGACTGGTGCGCAATAAACTACACCCTTCTGGCTTTTTCAACGGAATATTTCTGGTTTGGTAATTATATTAAAGATGAAATTAATATTACTAATTCATTTCTGAATGCGTTTTGCTTTTTATTTTTAATTTTTGAAGGAAAGTGCATCTAAACTCTTTTTGTGAAATGACTAGGTTCTTTATTTTTTTTTTCAGAAAGAAAATTTTAATTGTATGTTTTAAGAAAGGCGATAGTGACAGTAAAAATTTTATGCGAAGTCTGCAGAGTAAAATCTTAATTTTCGTACATGACTAGGAATTGTAATGTCAGTTTACTGGTAAATTGCAAATTTTAGCATCACTTTGTTAACGGTAATTCAACTTTATTTTTACTGACGGTTCGGGAAATTATGTACATAACTATTACACACTTTTCCATCGACACCTTATTCACGAAAGATGAACTTATTCTAGAAACAGAAACACAACATAATAATCGGCTTCTATCATATATAAAACATTATTAAAACCGTTTTAAAAGAACTAAAGTTTTTTTAACAGGAAAATATATAAGGCAAATATATTCAAATAGCATATATTTCTTTGATAATTTTTAAGCCAACGTGTGAGGAATCTGGAACAGCTTCTTCTATAGTTGTGTTATATTGCAGAAAAATTATATTACGATTAAGAAACCAAAGAATTGATCGGCTATATTTTTACTCATTTATTTTTTAAAACATGTTGATAAATAGATTGCGTAGTTAATTATATATTTCATTTACTCTCCTTCGTCAAAAGTTAGTAATGTATAAGTATTACTTATAATTTATGGCCGATGTATCCTAGTATGCCATATCCTAGCCGCGGTCATGGACTCGAGGAATGCATTGTTTTCGTCGAGTTGTGGATTCGAGCTCTGATGATACTAAAGACTCACCGTGGGGTGGAACTGATGCTCATTAAATCTCGTCGAGGCTCTAAGTCCTCTCACTGGCGTTTTGAGGAAGTTTGAAGAGGGAGATTCCAGTTCAGGTGTCGTTCTCGTCACTTGATCAAGGCTCAGAGTAACGAGATCCGTCGCCAATAAAACCCTTGTGATGACTAGGAATGACAGAATAGTCCCACTGTAGCTCATGCATATCGTAAAAGGCGACTAAAATGGGTACCCAGCGTCTGGGGGTATAGCCGGGTACCCTGCCCTGTGGATTATATCAGGGACTTCTTACTTTCTTCAGGTAAATGAGGCATCATGACCTCGAGTCACCTTAGATGATCTTTTCTTTCCCATGGGGTTTCTGTCTTTGGTAAACACAGGTGACTCATTCGGATACTCTGATCCTTCTATATTTTCTACCCTCCTTCTTGTCAACCACTTTTATCTTTTTCAATTTCAGTCTAGACCACAGTTTAATCTTGTTTGGTCGGCATATCAGCTATTGCGCCAATAATTTTATTATCACTCCTTCTCACCGTCACCAATAAACTTCGTTTTGCTTCTCAGTGCGTCGTTAATAAACAATTGCAATCATATTGCTTATAATTTGTAATAAAACTATTGAATTTTCATTTATATTATTAGTTCTGTAGACAATTCTATTTGCATCTTTGTCACACTATCGAGAATTAAAGTGAAAGTCTTATTATAGAATTTTACTTACATTCATGGCTTCATGATTTTCAGTAATTATATTTAAAAATTCCAATTACTGGTAAGAGAAAATCCGGAAAATTTTGAATATTCATTGGCTTACTAAAGTTACTACAATCAATTTGAAATTTGAGTAAATTGACTGACTATATTTCTGTAATCACTTGATAATGGTTTAAAGAGTAATTACTTCAGGAAGTATCTTCAAAAATAAGAGCGAGCTTTTGTAAGTTCTGAGTTCATACATTACTCAGAAGAATGATTAAATTGTGTGCGTCCTTTAACAAAATATTTATCCTCGTGCGTTTTGAACAAAACAGCAAATTCAGATTTATAAATTAAGTTATTTGTGATTGTTCTTTTAAAGCTGGTAAGTAAAATATTATTCAAATTTTATTACAATCAAATTCTAATATTTATAAAATCCAAAAATTGGACTGAATTAAAGAACATAGAAAAGCTGGGCAAGATACAATTTGGTGGAATCAAGTTGAATAGTAAAACGATGGGAGTTAAGAATTTGAAGATTAGACAATTGGTCGTAATAGTATATATATATTTCAAAAATTAATTTGTGGTCTTCTATTTCTCCAGAGAAAACTTATTTTATTTATAAACCGTTCAGCGAGCAATTAAAAACAAGTAAATAATTCTGATATAAAATCAAATCCTTTTGACTAATGGATGGCCACTATATATCTCTCTATATATATATAATGTTTTAATCTAGTTTATTTTATATTTTAATAGCCTTATATCTACTAAATTTAGGAGGTTAAGTATCTAAAAGTTATTAAATTCTGAAGTGAGTTGGTATAATTTAATTAATTTTAAATAGGGTTTCATTTTGATTAATTATTAATTTTGGTTTTATAATTATCTTTCAGTAAATTTTTATTTATGTATAGTCAATAAATCAATCATTAATTCTGACGATTATTTTCATTGTAGTGTAGTGCCATACGAATTTTGTATTGAAATGCGAACAATAAATTTATTATAATGGTAAGAGTTTGACTTTTTTAGTTGTAAAAAATACTTTTTATGTGTATATTGAATATATAGATTTTTTAGTTTAATTTTTTTTCCTTTGAGTGAATTATATAAGATTTTTTTTTCTTTTCTGTTTTTGAATTTCTGTTTATAATTGTTTTTTTATTATTATTATTATTGGAATATATACCATAACTTTCTTATCTCTTGTTTCTCTTACTATGCTGTTTAAATAAATATTTTATTTAAATTGGTTGTAATTTTTAATTAATGGTTTATATTAGTATTGAATATATGTATATAATATTTCAGTAATTTGTAGCTTTTTTTTGTATATTTTGCATATTTTTTGTGTATTTTGTTAATTTTTTTTTATCTTAGGACAGCATTTTTAATTTTATTATTCACACACACACACACACACACACACATATATATATATATATAATCAAGCAGTTAATCATCAGACTGTGTATTAAGAAATTATGTTTAGTGACAACGCACGGTTTCACAATTGTGCATTAATGTACTGATATTTACATTTTTTGAATAGTTATTTTGTTTAAAAGTGACGAGAATGCTAGAAGAATTAAAATTATTACAAAATAATAAAATAATAGAATATAGTTTTAGTTTAATTCTACATTACATGCGAAAAAGGCAAAAATAGAAAAATTAAATGTAAAAATTATAAAATAGTGCGATAAACTAGATAGTTTTGAAATATGAAGAACTAAACATGATTTCAAAATTTTAATACCCGTATTTATTTGCGTATGTGTGTGGTGAAATTGAATTCGTAACCATTTCTAATGATTAAGATATACATAATTTAAAAACTGATACAATTAATTTTAAATGAGTGACGTATAACTATTACATACGTAATATGACAACACTAAAAAAAAATTAGGAAGGTCATTTAAATATTAAAAAATATTTTCCTTCTTGTTGTTAACATTTCATCTTTATTTTTAATATTTGATTATAATAATTAGCTATATATTAAAAGCTAATAGAAAAAATATTGTGATGTCAAGTTTCTCATACAAAAATTATTTCTTAATCCAACGTATATGTAATAATTTTTGATAAATAATATTCTAATGTATTATTAGTATTAAAAATTTGGATCAGAATTAACAGTTAACAATGGTTGAAAAATTTATCATACCATAAATTCAATCACTTTTTTATGGTTCGCAATTAGAGGGATGTCTAAAACTATGATTTTCACTGCGTTTAACCTAATACTGCAAGGAAACACATTTACAGAGTCTTACTAGGAAAGCAAAATTTGTAGGTTTTCTCTCTGTCTGGATATACAAATAACATTTTCAAATAAATTGATTCCGATTGTACTTTTAGCTCATCATATAATTAGTTTTTTAATATTAAAAACATAATTTGTAAATTTAATCCAAACAATAATTTTCGTTTTATTCGATTTAGTATTTCGAATAAAGCGTTTTCCTCCTTTAAAACTCGTTTTAATACCTATAATTATACAATATAATAAACTTCAAAGTTTTGTGTTAAAGCTAAGAACTGAATACCACGATACGATGGTCATCTTCTCCCTAGGTAATAATTAAATCTCATTTTAAAGATTTATTCTACCTTTGTTTGATAAAATCATTGGTACAATAAAGGAAGCCAATTAAAATTACTCGCCCAATTTAATTGGCCATAGTTACAACTGAAGACCCAAGAATAGCGTATAAATTATGGGTTTCAGAAAAAAAAAAAAAAAAACTCCCCTAAGGGTTGAAAAAAAATCTCAACCTTTAAATTTAATCGTTATTTAATTTCGGCCATATAAACGAGACATTATAATCCTCCAAGTCTCATAAAAATGTTGATTAATTAACTGCAAAATAAATTTAAGCGGGGCAAAGATAATAATGACAATAAAAAAAATACTATTACAAAAAAATGGCGAAGCAGCGAACCGACACCGCTCTCTCTTTTCATTTCATTACGGGAATCTTTTTGGTTGCTATGGCGACCGAAGGGAGGGGGTGAGTGATAGAAGCGCTTAGCGCGGCCCAAAATAATTACCCTGCACCCCTATGATGGCCACCCCCTGTCGTGTTTTTTTCACAGCGGGGCTTGGCCAACAAATTTGACACTCCATCATAGAAACCATTTGTCACAGAGGGGTTGAGAAGCGGTAGGGGTCTTCGAAAGGTCTAGCACCTCAAGGGTGCGTTTATAAATTGTGCGGGACAGATTTACTAACCAGCCTGCCAGTGGGAATTTCAAGGAAAGGGTTTTGATACAGAGACTAGAGCTCTCGCGTTTCGGGTCAAAATATAGCCGCATTACTTAGATATGGGGAAATTTAATGATTAATATTTTTAAGAAATAAAATACGTAATTCATACTTAAAAACATATTTAAGCACTTGATGTATTAATTTCATATATTTGAGGGAAGATAAATTTATTGAACGAAGTTTTTTCGTTAAAATCTATCCATAATTATCGTATGTATTTAAATAACTTTGTTTAATGCCATTGATGCAAAATGATTCAAAATGACTGTATGACTAAAACGCAGTTTATTGAGATTCAACTTATGTTGGTATATTATTACTATTCATACAAATATCGTTACAAGTATTAAAATACACTAATTGTGATAAGGCATACACATATAATACTGCCAGTTGTTTTAAGAGTTGCTCTAAACCAAGGATTTTATGAAGGATCAGGAGTTTAATATTATAGGATTTTATGAATTACTAGATTAATTTAACGAATTAACTAAAGCGATATCATAATTACTGCTAAAATTGACTTTATGTTGAGTCAAAAAATAACACCACAAACTACAAGCCAGAATTCGAATTGCTTAAATACAATTTCCAAAACAATTTTAAAGCATTACAGTGTAGTATATTACGTTAAATATAAAATAGCAGACAATTTTATTCAAAATAATATAATTAATAACAATTATATGAAAAATATGAAATAAATTACCCAAAGACATTTTGAAGAAGTTTTTAATCGGAATTTCCAACAGTTAGTAAATGTTTATCTGTTGTTTATTTTTTGTGAATATTTTTCTCGTACAAGTTTACTACACTGGATATCAATCAACAAGATGCAGCTCAAAGTAGTTTGTTAGCTGTTCTCGAGCAAACAAATGAGCAAAATGGCTACGTTTTTGAACAGTTTCAATTGTTTCATAACTCTTTATATTTTAAATTTGCCATCGCTTAGCGTTAAAGATTAGTTCCAAAATTCTTAACCTATTTTGAGATAATAAAATGTCCCCCAAATTAATAAAAGATCGTGTGTTCGTAATATATATACATGTCAATTACGCAACTTAATAAAATTAGGAAACATTCGATAAAAATGCAGTTTTTCTACCTCAACAGCTAAAATTAAAATTCTATTAAATATTACTATATGGAGAACTAAATTTAGAACATGTGAATGGGAAAAAAGGGATTTGATAGAACAGAAGGAAATATAATTAATTTCTTCTGGTTACTGAAATTAACTGAGATTATAATCTTGGAAATACTTTTATAAAAAGGCTGTGAATTTGAATCACGTATAACGAAACAAAGAAAGCGATTAAAGAGAAAATATATAACTTTTTAATTAAAAAAAAAGAGTGTCCGATGCCTTTTAATACCTATTTTAAGCTGAATATTTATTATTATATGATTATATTATTGATAAAATATTTACTTTGAGAGAAATACATATAAGTTGAATAAATTTGATTCGAGTGTATGTGCAAAACTAATATACAGAAAGAAAACTAAGAAATATAAGAGTGTAAAAATAACCAACTTAAGTAAATGGGAACAAGGAGGTCCGAGTTTAAAATATAAAAATAAAAGGGGTTATTTTTTTTTTACTTGAAGTCAAATCTCTATTGATAATTCTACCAATTTATGATTTGTCAATAAATTTCAAATAACCATCGTGTAATAGCGTGCATACAAGTAGTATCACAATATGATTAACAGAATAAAAATCTGAGTTCACTGTAAGTAAAATTCATTAAAATAGTTTCTTTAAATTTTCTCGAGGAGCTACTGCTAAATAAAAATTTGTCTTTTCATTAAAAAACCACACTTACGAAACATAATCAAGCACACAATTTAATACCACATAATAAGCAATCATTAATTTCAAAGAAATAAAAAAAAACACATTGCTGAAAATATGATGTAAAATTGGTATTTCTTGAATAAATGTTACTTTCATTGAGAAATTATAAGAAAGTATTTATGAAAAAGGAGCAACAAAATCACACACCAAAAGATTCAGGTTAAGTTTATGATATATCAAAAATATTATGTCCTCATAAATGATCAATACTATTTGTAAAAATGTGTAAATATTATATAAAATAAAACTTGGAAACTCTAAATGTCTTTTACATATTCTTTTTTTATAAAGTCCCAGAGGAGAATATTTCAATTTATAAATAATCATACAGTTTTTTTAATATATCACTATTTTAAGGGGGTTGAGCTATTTTTTGAAAATATTTTTTTTAGTTTGTCACCCAATATTCCAGAGGTTTGTAGTAATTTTATCGATAGAATCCTTTAATTCTTCTGTGAATTGGAACAAAACTCCTATCTGTCTGACTTTGAATGTTTTTGATAAAACAATTTCTTCGCTTTTAGGCATCTGGTAACCTTTTACGAGACTATTTTTTGTTTATTGTTCTTAGATTCAATAATCTTTTGTGCAGAAAATTTATTTCATTTTGATTTCAGTATAAAAAGATTTTATTGGGAAAGGAATAAAAAAATATAACTTTATATCATAAGGATTATTGCTTTTGTAAAAGATATATTTTTGTGAAAGAATCGAGTTATGTTTTTCATGTGAAATGTTCAATTTAATCAATGGTCTGTGCTGAATTCTTTTTTCAAAAGAGCCCCATAATTTTTTTTAAAAAAATTATGCTGAACAAAGGTATTTTTGAATTTATTTTTCTAGTAAAAAATCTTTTTTCCTCCATTTTATTTTTAGGAAGTAGTGTATTTTAGTTCTCTCTTGATAAATTAGAACTCTGTTTGTGTGTGCGAGTTTAAAATATATAGTAATGATCACAGTAAAATAGGTTTTAATGAATGAAGAAGTAATTATTAATTAAAGTAATTAAGACATAAAGAAGTAATTAAACTAATGAGTGATTGATTAAGGAATAAAGAAGTAATAATTAAAAAGTCAATATGCAAAAGTAATTTATGAAAAGCAGGAAAATAATAACGAGTAATATTTGATTATGAAACGTAAAATATTTCGATTATTCTAACATTTACCACAAAAACATCTGCATTAAATCTTTTTTTTTTCATAAATTAAATATCAGTTACCAGAAACCTTATTTTTTTTTGAAAATTCTAAAGATTCTTAAAAATTTTCCCGGTAATTTTAACTTAAATATTTCAGTGTGTTTTGAATTTTTACCAACAAACTAACTCTATTCCTAAATTTCCTTCATCGAATTTTTTTCAATAGTAATTTTAAAAGAACTTTTTCTAACTGCTAATACTATCCCTCTACATTTAGAAATATGTTAAACTTTTTTTTCTAAGATATCCGTAAAATTTTTTAAGAATTATGCTGAACAAAAGTATACTTGAACTTATATTTTTAATTTAAAAAATCATTTTTCTCTCCTCTTTATTCTTAGAAAGGAATATATTTAGATTCTCACTTTATATAAACCGGAATTAAGTTTGAAATATTTAATAATGAGCAGTAAAAAAATCGTAATTGTTAAATTTCTTAAAAAAAATCAATATGCTAATATAAAATGTTTAAAACATAAAATGAATTGACAATATTTGTTTTTCAGAAAATAAATATTTTGATAATTATAATATTTAGTAGAATAACTCATAATAAAATTTTTGCAATTAATTAAATTTTAAATTTAAAAAACACAACTGTTACTTTTTATGAAACAGCTAAATTTTGGGGGAAAAATTATCTGGTAATTTTATAAGAAAATATTTATTTTTAATCATTTAATTATTAACTCTATTAAATTTTCTTATTCCAATTTCTTTTCATAAGTCATTATAAGAAACATTTTAAACCTGCTACTCTTACAAATATAAAACGACAAGGCTTGTTTAAAGGGGGAGGGAGTAATCAATTTTAATTAAAAATTAATAAAACATTAAAAATTGTTTTAATTTTCATTATACCAATAGTTAAAATTCTAGGCACTTAATATCATGGAAAGAAAATGAAGAGGACTTGATAATAAATCAATAGCGCCAAGTACCATTTATTAATAAAATTGAGCTGAAAGAATCATTATTTCCAATAAAGGATAGAAATAACTAATGATACAACGTGAATTTAAAATGTATCATTAAACTTAACATTGAACCATCGGCCTTTTATTTTAATACTCACGATTACCTTTGGGAAGATATTATCGATGGATAAATTATATTCATATTTATTCATCAAAATTTAAACTTGATTGTTAAATATTTTAAAGTCAAAGAACAAAAAAATACTTATAAGACTGCAATCTAAGTTACGAAATTACTAAAGATGTGTACTTTTATATATATTTTTTCTCAATAAAATTTTTTTAAGTAACTATTTGATGATTCATACTTGATTATGAGTCTTCATATTTGTAAATATAAGTAACATTTTCGCATATGCTCCGTAATAAGTAGTTTGATAAAAAATAGTATAATCTTTTACAAAATGTTATAGCTTATTACATTCCAACATCTCTAAGACAAAATTCGAACAGTATAATTATAATTTGTTCCTATTACATTGTTCAAATCAGTTACGAAAACAGTTACAGCAAGTGATTCACTTAAACAAATATTAAATATTTCATAACCAAACAATTATGCTTTTAAAAATAACAAAAAAAAAATTAATTTTTGAATTAAATACTGAAATTAAAAAAAACTATAAGATTAGTCTTAATAAATGTTGTAAGATAGAAGATTATTAATTAAAATTATATTACACACACGTGTGTGTGTGTGCGTGCGTGCAAGAAACTAGTTTAACCCCGCTTATTCGGTCCTTAGTCCGAAATTGCTTTTTGACTTGCTGGGTTCCATATTTTCTTTTATTTATTAATTTATTTTTACATTTCTTTCTGGCTTTTTAAATTTTTTAAATTATTCTTTCATAAATTTTCAGTATATATATATATATAATTTTGAAAAATATAGTATTTTGTTGCTATATTTCCATTTAAATTTAATCTAAATATTTTTAAACCTAATTTACATTCAGTTAGCACCCTTTAGTTAAATAACATTTATACATAATTAATTGAGATAATTGGAATGCAGATTACAAAAATATGTCAACAAAACTTAAACCACTCAATTTTTAAAGCAAATATGAATTAAAACTTACCTACGTAAAATAAAATAAGTTCGGTATCCAGTCTTTTTCTCAAAGTGTTATACCTTTTTAACGTTAATAGGCTTTTAGGCTGCAGATCTATTTACCCAATTACACAGAAAAATAAAAAAAAAAAAAAGAGGATTCATTTTACTCAATATGAACTCCTTTTTAATATTCAAATAAATCAAAATAGCATACTATTTACTAACGATTGTGATTGCCTACCGCAGAAACAGTGAGCAAGTAAGCAAATAATCGATAAGTAAATATAAGTCCAGTATTCACTTAAAAATGTTATTTATATATATTTCCTCCGACTTACGGCCTATGTGATTCACGACCATCCACACTTAAGACCTACGAAAAATAAATAAAATTAATAAATAAATACTTTACGCAAAAGTAATAATATTAAGTAATTTCAGGATGCATTCTCATTTTTCTTACGTACACTAAATTGTGTACTATGTATTTTCCCTTTCAATTAAAAGTACGTAGATTGAATATTTGTGCTTTGTATACTATTTTTAATAACCGCATGAATGAAAATGATAGTGAAAATATAAATTCGTCTTCAGACCTCTTAGTTTATAAAACTTGATTATAAACCGAAGATAAACATATATTGTATTTAAAGATTCGGGTTGAATTAATTGTTTTATTAACGTCCCTCTGAAAAGCAACACGAAGGCTATTGGCGACGGATCTTTTAATTTTGTGTGTGTGAACCTAATTCAGATGATTAGTACGACAAAAGATCTGGTATTTTCTCCAAATTTCCACGCCAATTTGAGGTTTTGGGGCAGTGACAGTACATCAGCCCCGCTACACGATGATCCTTTAGCGCCATTAGGGCTCGACGAAAACAACGCCGACCTCGAGTCCGTGACCATTACCACAAATCTACTGTGGCCACTTAAAGATTTGGTATTCTATACAAATAATTAGTTAAGTACAGAATTCATCTCATTTGCTTTATTCTTATCACAAAAAAAGTAGGAAAACACAAAAAATTTATTAATATAAAAGGCTTAGTGTATATATATTGTTTTTAAAGTCTAAATGTCAGATCAAAGTTCAGTATATTAAGTTTAATGCGAAACTATCATTTGAAAAATTATAAATCTATCATAATGGTTTGATATTTTTAGTAAATTTTCAAATTGCGGTAATTTTTTTTCCCATTAACGTTAAAGAAAATGTTTCAACTTCTATGATTTCGATTTTTACCATACTTCGTGTGTATATACACCCCTGTACCTCTACCAAACTCCAATACAGGGACAAAAATCTTTCTGAATCAATCATAAAACATGTTATCGAGTACGTGGATACATGAAACGCAATTGTATTGACCCTTGTAATTAGCGTACGTACTTTTTGGCACCCCCGGTGAGGGGGAGAAGTGTGAAGAGGAAAGGGGGTGCAGGGTCCTGGCTCAAAGAATGAGAGAAATGGCAATGAGGAGGTGGGAGAGGGGGATGTAGAATGATTGAGAGAACCGAGTTAACAAACTTTTTGGAGAACAAGGCCTTGACACTTACAAAAGAATGAGGCTCTGGAAAAGATGGAGGGGGGCCCCGGAATGAAAGTTCTCCGCCGAAAACACCGATTAATCACATCCCTTGCAAACGACGAAGTTTCACTTATGAAGAACAACACAAATGTTGTTGGAAAATACATTTGTTCAATTTTTGTTGCTCGTGGATAGAACCGTGGAAAGGTCCGGGTGTTTTTAGGAATTTCTAGAATGCGTTGATTTTTGTGTGTAAATGATAATTAGCGAGGTGAAGTTGGCATTTTGTTTTATCTATCCGGATTTTAATCTTTATTTAGAGAATGATGGCTTTATAAAGGAGAAGGAATATGTTTAAAGAAAAAGGAGATTTCTATTATGGAATGGATTGATAGATTTTTTTTTGGAAGTATTTTGGATTCTGAGGGTATGAAAATAAATGTTTTTTGGTGGAATGAAAAGAAGAGTTTAGACAGGTGTGAGTCAGTTTTAAGATAACAAAATAGACTGGTGATGTAAAAGTTCACTTTTGCTATCTACTTTTGATAACATAAAGGTTGACTTTTAATACATATGAAAAATTTTCAGCAGGTAATATTTAATTACGTATAGATAATTTTGGCTTAACTTATTTTAATCGTTCATATATTAAAGCGGAAACTGAAAAATTATGCATAAATTAACTATATACCACTTATGAACAAATCTCGATTGATTTATATAGGGAAACACAAATGTGATTAAAATAATAGCACATCATTGCATCAAAGATAAAAAATGTTTTAGTTTGGGATGGAATTAAAAAAAAAAAACGATGTCTTATTTCTTTAGAATTCATCATTACTTGGGAAATGGAGGCGTTATATATGAGAACGGGAAGTCTTAAATAAAAATTTAAGTTTCAGTTATGAAGAGGATGAAGGACGTTACCCCAAACTATGTCTTGGAATTTAACAATATCAGAAAAAATTATCTTGAATATATAAAAACAAGAAATTTTACGATGTTTTTTAACAGTAAAAAAACAGAAGCTTAAAATGAAAAAATATGCATGTCCTTATTTAGCAAGAGGGTGTGTGTGGGGGGGGTCCAATAACGATTTTATTCTTATCAACTTTTTCAGCTAACCTCTATAATACTAGTTAATAACTAATATCTATTTTATGCTGACATATTTTAAAATAGTTTTGCAATCTATTTTAAATATTACCAATGTGCTCCCTATATATTTGGTTATAAGAAAATGCAACTACTGTGTATTGTTTTTTTTTATGATATAGAAATAAACTGATTATTTATTGATATAAAACGAAGCATTCTGCAAATATTTTTTTATAACAAGCAAATAATACTGTTATCATTTTATTGAAATGTGAAAGTAATGTTAAATCACTAAATAGATTATTTCATTTGTTGTATAGAATGAGAAAATTTTATTCTTAAACATTGAAAAATGTTCTACACCTCTTATGATAATACGATTCGTTTTAATACACCATAGATTAAATTAAATTAAAATAAAAATGCACGTAAATACGAAATGCTTTCGTACATTCAACTCTAGGAAAAATGATAGAAGAGAAATTAAATTTTGTAAAAAACCTAAGTAATTCGCAAATATTAATTTAGAAGCAAATTTTTTTTTCTATAGATTAATAAAATATGATAATTCTCAAACGTTTCTAGGAGAAAAAAAGGAATAGAACTTCATTTTATAAAAGAAACAGAAAATATCCTATGATAGTCCAAAAACATAATTATTTCTTTTGATTATTTTGTGTTGATTAAAAAAGTAGACTTTTTTACATTTACTTGTCTTTTCGTAGGAAAAATATATCAAGGTGTAGACACCGTTAACCTTCTAACTGTTTCAATTTTTTTTTTTTTTTTTTTCATAAACTCGATTAAAAAATGTTGCATTTTTTATGCATTTTTGTTCATTTTATGTTTTTAGGTGGAAAAATAATAGGAACGTTAATATTTCTAACAAATTTAAGTATTTAGTACAACTTTTTACAACAAATAAAACGTTTCCTTTGGAAGTTGTCTTCCCCCCTTACATGAATACAGGGAAGTTGCAATTGTGCATAAAAATATAATTTATAATTATATTTCATTACAATAACTATAATTACATTTTCTAAATTTCCCTATATTACTAAATTGATAATAAAAATAGAAAAGAATCGAGCAAAAAGTAACAGCGACAAAGTAACCCGATTCTCTATACCCCATACGGGCAAATTAGTAAAGACATTAAAACAGCTCCCGTACTGCGTATGGGTAAAACGTACAGCACTTCAAACGTATGGATAAGATAAATTTAAAAATAATAATAATAATAGTAATGGTAAAATAAATCTTAAATGTTCTGTTTTAAAAAAAATTTACAAAGAAATTACATATAAGAGCAACATTTTACACTGAGTTTCTTGTTTCTGTTTTTTCAAGCGTTATATGAAGATAGCGTATATATTTCATAGCCCAAAACCTCTTTCAAAAATAATATTTCGTTGCTTATAAATAAATAATAAAATATCTCATTATTTTGCATATCTATTAACTCTTAAGATGTTCCTAATTTTGCTTCGTGTCCCTCCCGAAAGTTAAAAAAAAGCTGCTAAATAAACAGTAAAAAAATTAGTAATTTAGTAAGAATTCATTTCTTAAAAATACAGGGAAGAAATTCATTTTAAGATATTTTTTTTACTTATTTCGTCTTGTAGTTTCAATTGTCACAGATCTTTTGTTGCATGCATGTGTGGCTCTTAAAATTAACGTATTAAGGGATTTTTTTTAAAAAAAATTAAAATTATACGTAGTGGGAATGGGTCAGTTACAAATGATCCACATCCATGTATCATCCGCTAATTCTGCCTCTCTAAACCCTCTACTAGAAAGAAAAAGGAATAAATATCCTTTTTTTTTTTTTTTTAATCTATATAGAAGTTTACATGCATCAGGAAATGTTTGAAAGTGATAGACTTATGTTAGTAGTACAATGTCATCTTATAAACTTGTAACATATACCTGTTTTGCTTAACTTTGCTCGTTTCAAACATTTTAAATCATTTTATTTTTTTACTTCAATTGACTTTATTAGGGAAAATCTCCAACCAAATATTTTTAATTTTTTAAAATACATTGGTTTTAGCGCATACGTATAATTTAACAAATTTTATTTTATTCTCTATTCGGTGATATAATTTTAAATTGTTTTAACCATTAATTGTCAACAAACGCACTTGAGTCTGGTACATTATATTCCATGAGGACTCAGTGCCGTAAATTCCAACCAACCAACCATGTTTTATTTATCTCATTTAACTGTGCAATCACTGGTTAGAAATATTAAGTCACTAATTAAATAGTTAAGCAATGAAGAAACTCAAATTAGTTTATTTGGATTTAAAATATACAAAATTCAATATCTAAATTATTATGTATGGGGAACAGGTCCGTGCACTTGTTTGAAACTAATGATTAATGTTATAATCATTGCGTATCAAAGACTACTTAACCGGTTCCGAGTCCGTACCAAACTTGTAAGCTGGAACCTACTACAAGTCTGTTTATAAATGATTACTCGACACTGACATCGAATCGCCAGTCTCTTTCTTCTTATCAGCTTAGGCACATGTCCTTTTTCGATGATTTAATCATCCAGTCGTTTCCTCTCTATTACAACTCTTTTACTATAAAATTCTTCGCAATTTATAACTGTTATCGAATCAATCTTATTCTTTACTCTTTAATATTTCTTATCTAATTTACGTAAATCATAATTAACTTACTAGAAAAGTTTTCAAATCAAATAGCGTCAACTCCAAGAGGTTGGTTGAATAGAAATATATGACGGAACCCGTTATAAACTATACTCATTTCTTGGAAAAGTAGATGGCATACATTTCAATTACAGAAGCGCGCGTTCAGTACTATTTCATTTTCTTATTCATTATTAATTCTGTAACATCGTCTTAAGCTCAAAATACTGTTAATAGTTATCTTTCATTTAAAAATATTGAGTTTCAGGCCGTTAATTCGGCTTATAAGTGTTCAAAATAGCTCCCAAATCTGAGTCAAATTTATAAAATAGGTCTCATTTTCAAACTTTTATTCAAAAACTAATTTGAGAAGAATTTTTCTTAAGCACTTTTTTTCTTACGCCTTATATCTCATTCATTCTGAATTAAAAGGATTTTTTTATTATTCTTAGAACGCTTAAAATGATGGATATGAACTTACCCTCCAAACAAACATTTGCATGCAAAGAATCAAAAGAAAGTTCAATAAAATCCTACCTCACAGCGCGTGTATGAATACATAATTACAAAATAAAATCTTAAGTGTTGACTCTCGGTCAACATATTTATCTTGAACAAGGATTCAGATAACAACGTTTTTTTTTATTTATGTTTGTAAAATTAAATATATATATTTTTTTAAGAAATGAGCTATATCTCGTTTAGAAATATCATACTTCGAACTGTCAAAATCTATTTCACGAAGGGTTTTATGTTTTCTGCCATCAAAATAAATTTCTAATATTTTCAAAAAATATTTTCTCATTTCCTGATTCTTTGATCGAAAGGTACGGCAATACTTGAGGGAGAAGAGAAAAAAAACTTTTCAATCCTACTAACTAAATCTACTTCATGTTTCCCGCTCGTAGATATATCTCATCAAGCAATACCGCTTTTTATGACCCCTTAACTTCCACAAAAGAAGCAACTTTTGCAGTGATGAAGTTGGCAACAGCAATGGAAGAAAAGAGAAGAAAAGGGGATAGAGAGGGTGGCGAGAATAACAAAAAAATATAAAAAAGAAAGAAAACTCCCAGCGGCCTGCTTTGGAAGCTATTCATCTCAAAACTCATTCCAATCTATAAAAGGAAAAAGAGAGAAAGAAAGAAAGGGGAAAAAAACTATATATGATTGTTCGAAAAAAAATTGGAAGATACAACAACTTTCTCTAGCCTTGCCAGGTGTTGGGCGCTGCCATCAACAAAATAAATCTGTTTTCTGCCTCTCAGTGACAGCGTTCACTGTAACCGTACTGGTTTCAGAAAAGACATAGTTTTCCTTGCCGTGTGTGGCAACACCACTGACAAAAGAGAAGAGGGAGCCTGCCGGTAGTATTTATTTTATTTTCTACCATTGATGGGGCTACTTTTTTACGGTGGTAATTGCAGCACCCCTCCCCCAATCCAAAATTAAGTTGTCAAAAATATTAATGGTAGCTGAGTCTCCCCTCGATGTGTAAAAAGCTATGTTATACCAAAAAGGAGGCAGATTATTGATAGGTTACGCGCAACGTCTTACTTTTACGCAAGAGGGAATTTTAACTCTTTTTGTACCGCTAGCATGGGAAGGAATTGATCAAGTCGAGATCAAGACGCGAACGTTTTTTTAGAGGATCTCATCCAAAGTTAATTCACAAAACGTGTATATATACATAGAAATAAAGAATGTAGCGATAAAAAATATAGCTGCAAATAAACACATATAATAATGTGGGACTGATCTAGAGTTTTCTTAAAATATTTTATTATAAAATTAAAAATTAATGGAATAAAGGGACATCAGATTAATAAATAGTTTTGAAAAATAAGGTTGAAATAATAAATACAGAATTTCCGAGAACATAAGTGTATCTGCTAAATGTCAAGAACCTACCGAGTACTTACCAAAAACAATCACATTCCGAGAATATGAACCTCTGCCAAGAAATCTTTATATACTCAAATCGTATTAAATATTATGCCAAATAGGATCACATTATATCACCAATTCGAACCAACATTGGTGACTCGAAATAAATAACAAAATATAAAGAATAACAAATAGATTTAAGAAAAAAGTACAAAATGTCCTAAATACATTATGGAAATTAAAAAAAAAAACGTATATAGAATAAAACGCAAGAAATTTTTAAATTTCATTCGTTCATTCAATTCTTCTTCACGTAATTCTATGTGTTTTTATTATATGATTCTTTTGTGATATAAGCCCATCCAAACGATATTTGTTTAAAGTCCTTTACCAATTTTTCTGTTGCTTAGAACAGCTGACTTAACTCATTTATCTTCTCACTATAAGGCGTATCACGGTATATCTTTTAAAATTCAAGATTGGGAAATTTTAGATAATGGTTTAGAATATGATATAAGTATAAAACCCTTAAATGTCTAAAAAATTTAGATTTTAATCGAGAATATTAATGAATACCCAGAGATATTTTGTATTTCACGCACTTTCTCAAGAATAACATACGAAGTTATGCGATGATATTTGAATACGAATGTATCGACCCCACGTTAAACATATAAACTCCCATTAAACGAATTTATAAAATTTAGTTACCTTTTATTTCCGTAACAAGAAATACACTGATTTAAATTGAGTGGTAATAAGATAAGGAAGGGGGCATTTTTGGTAGCGAAGTAAACTTTATAAAAATGAAAGCATTTTTTTTAAAAAAATTAAACTATTAATTATTTTAATTTTTTTAAATATTGAAACGACTTATAAATACTTGTACAATGTTTCAATGGTTAAGTTTATATGGTTATTATAGGAATAATGAAGGAAATCTCTCTCTAAGTCAGATTAGTGGGAAAAGTGATATGTGAGTATAAAATGATTATAAAATAAGAGAAAACGGTTTAAAAAGAATGAGAATAATCAATTTTATTATCTACAAAAACTGATTGAAAGAAAACTGGATATAAGAGTTCACACTTAAATGAAAAACAAAAAAAAAATAGCCATGCTGCAGTTTAATAAGGTGTATGGTCACCCCTGATAGTCAGGCACGCAGCACAATGAATCCCATATTTGCAGCGACATTGGGGTTGAGTTAAAGGCCCGAAGAGTTCTAAACGTCACGAAGAGCTCTTTTAAGTTCTGGAATGGAACTTGGTAGGTACGGAAAGGTTGCAAGTTGTGTCTCGAGTATATCCTATTCATGCTCGTTAGGATTCAGATTAAGTGAATGAGCAGGTCGTGGCATGTGTATTAAATATTTTCCGTTTCAAGAAAGTCTCAATCAGACTCGCGTGCTGATATAGCAAATTATCAGCCCTGAATTTGAAGTCAGAACCGACAGCGCCTTGAAATAGACGAACATACGAATAAGGCTCAAGACTTTCCTTTCTGTATCTTTTAATGTCGCGGACCCCGTCTAAAAAATATGGAAGTTTGTTCAGCTGTTCAGTATGCTGCCTAAATACCATGACTCTCTTTCACGGAAAACGTTGTCTCCCCGTAATGTTCTCAACCTTTAAATGAGTTCCACGTTCTCGTTATACCGTTAGCCGATGAGAATCGGTGTTCAGATTAAAGCGAGATTCGTCAATGAACAACACATCGGTGTACAGTCCCAAACTCCAGTACTGGTGTTCCAAACTCCAGTTTAAACGATCGCGTTTGTGCATAGATGTGAAAGGAATGCAAACAGCTGGTAGTCTGGCATAGAGACCAACATGATTGAATCTCCTGTGAACAGTTCGCCTGGAATTTCGAACTCCTGTGACGACTGCGAACTCTGAATCTAGATGCCATCGTGCGTTCTGTTTAATCGCTAACAACACTTGCACATGATTTGCACGAAACGTGTCTGAACTGTTCATGCTGAGTGAGCTGATTCATCCCCGTTCCGACATGTGTGCAAGTGTTTTGCGCATATATATATATATATATATATATATATATATATATATATAATGTATGTATGAATGTTTTCGGAAAAAACTTAATATTTTTATTAGATTGAAGCCATGAAAACAGTAAATGAGTGTCTGTTAATTTGATAATCCGATTACATTTTATTTTCAAAATATGCACGGGCATTTCCCGTAAGTATGAACTTTTCAAAGTATATATATGATTTTTTCATGATCTTCATCACTATTTCTGATTATAATTATATAGACTCCTATATCGAAAACATATCGTCAAGTGTTGCCAATGTGTCCCTTATGGGTGAGTTAACTCTGAATAATTAAAATTGTACTGTATTCTCCTTATCTTTATTTTTTTGGTGACTACAACCAAGAGAGTTTAAAGTATCGAATATTTATCAAGATACTAAATGGAAATCTCTCAAAAAACTTTTCCTTAAATGTGGTTATAGAAAGAATATATTTATTAATATTCCAAATGAGAAATATGCGAACTTTGAATTTACATTTATGCCAAAAATAAATTTTCATTTTATAAGCTACTGAAAATTCGAATAGGATCTAAGTAGCTTCGAATTAAATCTTTAAATATAATTTTACTAGAGTAGGTATTTTTCCTTCATTAATTCATCTGGTTTTGGATACCAAGATATATATATATATATATATATATATATATATATGTATAAATGTGTGTGTATGTACATGTAAGTATTAAGTAAAAATATTTTTGATGTTTTAGTTAGAATAATATGAAAAATTTAGAAGAGCATTTTAATTTATTTCTAAATGTTTTTGTAACATGAGAAATGTACGTAGAAAATAAGACTTTCATAAATTAATGTAATTTAAATAGAAAAGTTCTATATGGAATTATTTCCCCCTTTTTAAGCTGATATAATTATTCGTATTTGCTATTAATTTTTCAATGCTCTGCAAATTTTTATTTGGAATATTCTCAATTCAACAAATATGTATGTGTGAGAATAGAGATAATAGAAAATGGCCACTTTAATCTTTTTTTTAAAGGAATAAGCATTAATTCATGACATATGCTTAAAACTTCTGGTGCTCTTATATAAAAATGACAATTGCTAATTGTAGAAGTTTTAGAGAAAAAAGCACATTATAGAATTTCTCCACATATTTTGAATAAACCTTTACATTATTTTTTCTTTTGATAATTTTCAAAAACGTTTATCTTACATTTATTAATATAATATTTTAATACATTTATTTCTTAAAAATATAATGATACGTGATGTAAAAGGGATCTATAATTTTAAGTGTATCTAGTCGTTTTTTTTTTTTTTTTTACTTTAATACTTTTTTTAAAATTAATTTGAAACTGGTTTTCATATGATAAATAGTAAAAAGTAGTACATTGCTTGCATTGGAGATTGTTCCATCTGCTTGGAAAATCTTCTATTGAACTATCCTCATAATTTTATTTTTTTCCCAATTAGGACTTAAAAAATCAATCTTTAATAGAATAATAATAGTTTATTAATATATATTGCCATAAATTTTCCAAAATGATTTTTAAAATTCAGTTTTTTATATGCATGAGCAAGAATAACTGATTATTCGTAATTACTACCGGTTCTTCAACTAAAAAAAGTTAATTCATGTCTCCAAGTTTAATTCAAAATTTTATTTGAATAACGAATTTGATGTAGAGAAATATTTTTCCTTAGAAGCATAAGCCCATCTTACGCAACGCTTCTTTTATTTTCTCACTCAGGAAATGCTTTTTATATCCATGTTTCAATTTAGGAGTGCTTCATAGTACAAGAAACCCCATACCTCAACAAAACACTCAACTTCATTTTAAGCTCTTAGTGGATGACGAAATGCCACAAATGCTCAAACTCAGCAGCTTCAATATCCTGCCATCGATATTTCCGACCCTCCCTGCAGGCATCCACCCACCATTAGGATCGGGGAGAGGGGGGAGCACAGAAGTCGAGGGGGCTTCCTCTCTCCATCAAATGCCAGGAGGCACAGGTTCCAGTTTGGTCATCAGAAGGCAACTGATTGAAGGGATAAATCTTGGTGGGTGCTGGACAGGTGATCAGACGGACACAGTTTACAACCCTCATGTGTCATGGCTCTCTCTTTTGTTCGGCGTCTCCCCTCCCCTCGTTATGATACACCCTCCCCCCACAACAGACGATTTCATAAATCAGATAAGGGAATTTCATCGTGTAGTCTATATAAGAAGTTGGACCACGGGAACTAGATGTTGGTGGTGGTGAGATTTCGGTTTAGTTTCAAGAGAGAGGGTGGATGGATTTGGAAGGGTTTCAGTTACAATTACGTAAGATTGTATTTCTTAATATTTAATCCTTTTATTTTTGTTCTAAAATTTGTGTTGAAGCATAAGTTATGTCAACTTCAAACGTATGATTAGCCTAATGTAAAGAATTCTCCTGAGCTGTCTGATGAATAGAATAGATAGAAAGAATTTAGCAAAAATAAATTTGTTGAATATTCGTGGTAAAAGAAAATACAAAAACAACCACAGAGCTTATTAAAATTCAAAGTAAGAATATGCAGCAATCAAGATGAACACCTGAATAAACAAAGTGTATATCAGCATAAGCTCTCTCCCCCCCCCCCAAAACACACACATTTGCATGTTTAACAAATGCACGCTTTATTCTCTAATTCCTATCTTGCAATAAAATATTCTAGAATATATAAGGTAAACATTTTTTGAGCAAATTTAAATTTATATTACATAATTTCCACTTCGAAATATAATATTAAAATTTTGAATTTTTATCTCGAAATATTACTCGCTCACATCAAAGAAACACGACTGAAAAGTGTCACAAAAAATTTCAGATGATTTTTGATTGCTTATTAACTGAGAAGCAACACCAAGGCAATTGAAGATGGACCGCGAAATTCAGAACCTCGGTCATGTGACGAGAACGACATCGGAGTTGGCATCCCCTTCTCAAAACTTCTTCACCACTTCAATAGGAGGAATTTGAGCCATGACAGATTTAATGTGCATCACCCCACCCCCTCCAAGGTGGGTCTTTAGTAGCATCAGAGCTCGAAGTCACGATTCAATGAAAGGAACACAGGCCACGAGTTCGCGACCACTTAAATAACTTTACAAAATATCTATAAAAAAGAAATTTCTTTCACGGTTTTTTTTTTTTCTTCCAAAGTATCTTTCACACATTATTTGGGTTTACATATAAGTCCAGTATTTAAGTTCTTAAGTAAATAGAAACACTGTAAGGAGCAAATATTTAAATAAATTTCAGTATTGAAATAAGAACAATTTTATTAAAATTTTTACATTTTTAAACAAAATAATGTTACCTTTTTTCAAATAAGAATGTTTATAAAAGTATAAATATTAGATAATTTGAAAAAAAAAGCGAAAGACATAAAATTTCCCTGAATTTTTTTTTTTTTTTTTTTTTTTTTTTTGATATTACGGAACAATTTAATTCCGCACCCTATAGACTTTAAATACGGAACTAAATTAAAAACTATTTTAATTAGTAATTAAAAGAAACATATAATATTTTTAAACTTTATTGTCTTACTAAATTCGTATGATAAGCTCAATGAATGTTGACGCTTAGGTTTTTATTAATTTAAATGATTTTTTTTTTTCATGCAACCGCAAAAAAATTGTATAAGTGACGAATTTTGTTAAAATCTAATTTCAGATTTGTAGGGTTTCCAAGTAACATTTGAAAATCTGAATGCTCCCCCGTGTATTGTAGATTTATGCACTTAAATTATATTTCCCATTATACAGTGAATGACTCGTAAAAAAGTTTAAATTTTTTTGAAAAAAAAGCAATACAGTATTATTTTTTCAAAGAATGAATGGAAGAAAATTATATTGGCTTATAAATTTCAATCTGGTAAATCTGAACCTTTCATTATACAATAGTTTAAAATTTGGAATATATATATATAAAAGGTATTGCATAAATATGTTTGGGAATTGAACATTTTTATGAAACACTTATAGGAGTTGAATAGAAACTTATTTTTTGCTGAAACACGGTCATATTTATGTTTTGATTTTGTGGACCTCAAACTTTTCATCACACTATAGTAGTATAACACTTTGAATATAACATGTACTAATCAGTTACTACTACAGTAAATAATTAAACTGTTTTAATGAACATTCACAGGATTTGAATAGAATCTTATTTTAACTATAATACGCTCTCATTTCCGTTGACTCACTCTTATACTTTCTTGAAAGCTTTTAAAATACGCTAAAACACTGCTGTTCGAACAATTGATGAGTAACATGCAAAAATTAGCGCGTGCTGCCACCTATGGTACATTATTTATTATATGACAGTCTTAAAATTAGGAAGAATGGTATTCGAAGTATTTTCCTAAATATTAAATAATTTTTAGGAAATTACTAAGGAGTTTTATACGAAAAGAGAACTACATACATTTATTTAAGATATTTTTACTGAGGATTTCTTCAATGGCGCATTCTGAGTTAAATCAAAACAGCATGTAAATGTATTTGATTATTCCGCATCGAAAACAAATGGGCACTAAACAACAGGGTCGCTTCAAGCGACAGAGAAGTTTGGGACTTTTTAAAAATCACCAGGGAACAATACATTTCGAAGATGGAGAGAACGATAAGTAATTAACTCAAACTTCAACCCATTCTTTTAATACAAATTAGGGAGGGAAAAAATTGAACAGGAAAGTTTTGAATGACAACTCTTGCACCTCTACGCTTACGTCCTGATTATGAATTCTTTTAATTAATATAAAAGCCAGTCTTCTCAAAATTCAAAATTTTCTTGGCTCTTGGCAAAATGACAACTTGACGAAAATTTCTCTTTGTTCTGGACGCCATTGTGTATGTGCTGGCGTTCTAATTTCAATATGAATGCAACCTAGCACAGCGTCAGGTTAAACAATAGACCAACGACAAGTCCCGCATTACCATGGTAGAGACAAAGGACGAAAAAAATCGTCTTCCAAGTCTTCTTTGATATTTAAGTGTGCTTTTGACGTTTTTTTGGAACATCAAAAAACAATGTCCCGTCAGAAGGATTCATCCTTCAAAAAATTCCATCGAGAGAACAAAAAAAATTTACCAAACGATTTTTTTAAAAAAATAAGTTTAAAAAAGAGGAGGGAATGGGTTTTTTTTTTTTTTTTTTTTTTATCACCGTTGAAGAATTGAAAGACATCTCCTCGTGTTAAATTTGTCGATTGAAACAAAACCTGGCATCAAAAACATGAAGGCGAAACAGAGATTGCGTTGTGTGGTTGCCTAAACTGTCATTAAGCATTTTGTTTCCAGAAATCAAGTATCTCCCTTTCTTTTCTCTTCTCTTTCTAGTTGAATTCTTTTTTTTTTTCCTTCCTCCCCATCTTATTTCTTCCGATTCGTTTTCTTTGTCTTTAATACTCCGTTTTTTTCCCCTTGGAAGACATTTTTTTCCCCAGAATTTTCCCTCCCAGCGTTCCAATTAACCAATTCATTTGATGGTAATTATGTTCGTCGAGCATTATAAAAAGGAATCCGAAGAAAAAAAAAATGGGAATGTATTCATTAAAGAAAAATATCAAGTGACAAGTGTCGTTCTATTCCGTTCTTTAAATAGCATAATTTGGGTAAGATCTTACCATCTATGAAGATAATAACTGTTATTTGGAAAGAATGATGAGAATTAATTAATTCGACTATCGAAGTGATTCGGGAATTTTTTTTTTTTTTATTTGCACAAGAAAAGGGAAAATGGAGATATTTTGTCTTCGCAAAAAGCATTTCAAAAGTTATTTCGGAAACCTATTCATCATTAGAAATATTTTTCGAGGATTTATTAAAAAAAATATCAGTTGACTTTATATTATGATAGATTAAAATATATTTCTAAATCTTTGTCAGACGATGATATTAAAATAGTTCTTATGATTTAATTACTTTTCTTCGCATTTTTTATCGAAGCAGCTTAAGATAAAAATTATTATTAAAGTAATAATGTCTTTTTGATTTGTTTTCATTAAGAAAGGTTAGTGATTTGAATATCCCGAGACTTATTAAATCTTAAAAATGGTATGCTAAATGTTTCGTTCTTAATTTTAAGCGATTATTATTAATTCCATGAATTTTACAACACAGCGAAATGTAATTTTTCGTGTCAGGTAATTTAAAAAATAATAGAATTTTTATAAATTCTTTTTATTGCAATCCAAACTAACATGTACTTTCATTTATTTTTGATTATTTGATACATATTTAGAAATTTAGAGCCGAGCTAAGTACACAAGTTTTCAACTCTGGAGCATGCTTCTGAATCTGCGGTAATTAAAGAATGAGACAAAAATTGAAATGAAAAGTTAGATTTTACAGCTAGAAATGCACTTTAGAAGATAAAAAAAAGCATCATGTAGTCATAGTAGATTGATTTTTTTTTTATTAATGTCCCACCTAAAAGCAACACGAGGGTTTTTGGCGACGGACCTCGTAATTCTGAACCGCGTTCAAGTGACGAAAACGACACTCGAGTAGGCCTCCATTCTTATAACTTCTGCACCATCTGAAGGTGAAGATTTTGAGTTCAGATATGTTTAACGTACACTGAGAAATAGAACAATCAATCCAAGAGTTATTTGTTTATTAATGTCACACTTAAAAGCAAAACGAAGGCTATAGGCGACGGACATTGTTATTTTTAACCTAGGTTTAGTGACGAAGATAATACGTTAGTTCGCACCTTTCTCTCCAAACTTCCACACCACGCCCACGGGAGTACAAAGAGCCTTGACATATGTATCATGCACCAATCGATGGGTCATTAGGGTCGTGAAGACTCGAACACACGACTCGATGGAAGCAATGTCGGCAGAGAATTCGTGACCATAACCACTAGGCTATCGCTTTCACACATTAGCCTCCATCTCTTAAGTGAAACCTTGACTGGATCCCACGATTCGACTGAAACAAAGAAAACCATACGATATTCCTGCAATAACAACACCTTATAAATTACTGCAATAAAAACTGTCTCCTACTTAATTTTGATACT
Organism: Nephila pilipes; assembly: GCA_019974015.1. NCBI lineage: Eukaryota > Metazoa > Arthropoda > Arachnida > Araneae > Nephilidae > Nephila > Nephila pilipes. Next base: position 348,578 of record BMAW01049878.1, on the reverse strand, counting down.
AACATATCCGTACACTACATTTTTCGGAAATTTTTCAAAAGACCCCAATGTTTTTACAATTTCAGTTTCACTTTAAACAGAATGTCGCACTAGGAGCAACACGAGACTATTGGTGACGAACTTCGTAATTTTGAATCTCAGTCAAGTGACGAAGACGACACCTGAGCTGGAGCCCACCTCTCCTAACTTCCACAACCAGTCAACGGTGAAACTTTGGGCCCCAACAGATTTTACATGCATCAGTCCCGGCTACATGGCGGGTCTTTAGTGCCAACAAGACTCGAACAAACTACACTTAGGAAATATATATATCTGTAACTGTTTTTAAAAATTTTAGATTTTAAAAATATTTTAATCATATTTTGGAATACTTTCAAATGTTTCAATTTGTAAGATATTTTACATTTTCAAAAAGCAATTGTTGCAATACACTTCATACATTTATTTCTAGAGAATGTGCTACACTCTTTAAATTATTTCTATTGAATCAAACGTTACAGCCAGTCGAAGCTGCGATCTGGGAATATCTGACGATTTTTCAAGACTTTTAAAAAGAAAATTCTATAACTTTCCTAAAAGTTATTCCATTTCATAGCTCTTAGTACATTCTCTAGATGGTAGCATTATAAACATTTGAGAGAAATCCCATGCATATGTCTCTTTTGGTTCCAGAAATATCACCTTTCAAATATCATTAAATTTACAAAAATACAGTTTAATGGAAAAAAGGTTTAAACTTTATAAATACATTTTTCTAAATAAGTCATGCACATCAGGCAATCAAAACTGTCCAGTTTTATACTTTATACCTTCATGTTGTTAATTTATTAAATTATCTCTTTCTTTGGGTCCTTTTTTTAAGGAGATTTTGTATCGGACAAATAACGTTGTTTTGAATCATTAACTTGAATGATGTCAAAAGATCAATAGTTTTTTTAAAAAAATTTCCAAAATACCCCTAATGTCTTAATATTTTCAGTTTCAATTATATATATTTATTAATAAAAAATGCAATTATAAATTATCTACACACACACACACACACACACACATATATATATATATATATATATAAACATCAAAATTATAATTCACAAAACATCACATTATAAACAAATTCACACATTGCGGTCTACAATAAAACTACGTCACTGAAAAAAAATCAACAAAAAAACTAAGTAAAATTAATACAACTTATATGAATATTATTATAATTTTAATTAAACATACTGAAATTAAAACTTAAAAACAAAAGTAACAATCTATAAAGTAACTGAAAAATTATAAAAGAAAGTTTTTTTATAATCAATACTGTTCCATACTTTGGAATGGAATAATGTGTGTTTATAACGTTATTACTGATCAAACCATCATACTTCAATGGGTTACGTTTTAATAAAATATAATAACAAACCAAAAATCAACAAAATTGTGAAAATCAACCACGGAAAAGAGAAGAATGTAAACATAGTACCAATAATAACCAAATTCAAATATAGAGCAAATAACTAAAATATATGTAAATAAACAATTAAAAAAAGTAAAACCTAAAAAATCATATAAATTAAGCAAAAAAAAAATCTAAAAAATAATTTAACTAAACAAAAATAAGCATTCAAAAAGCAAATGTAAAAATTATCAAAGACACACCATACAAATAGTGTAGAAACTTTTTAAAGGCAACTACCATCACAGCTGAAATCAATAGTTATATATAACCATATAAACAACTTACACAAAATACAAATAAATAATAAAACAAGCTTTACTATAACCAAAGTCTTAAGAATCAGTAAAACAATACAAAATTCATACGTAAGCCTACCACTCCACTACTCTCCATAAAAGAATTCACCACCAAAGTAAACACTGATTGATTGATTTAAAAGAAGCCATACCAATAAAATTAAATTTAAATAAAAAATTAATTGTTTACTTTGGTGGTGTGTGTGTGTGAATTGATTTGATCGGTTTTAAAGTTCCATTGAAGCCACATTCGATGTTCTGCTAAAGATTATTCAAGTAATCTAGTTTTTATTTGCTACACGAATGAACATTTGATAACTTCACTGTTTTCGTGAATCTGATGTTATCAGTGAATTTGTTTTTGCGAAAAGTTGATTTACTTCTTATATTTTCCATATTAAGTATATAAAATAAACGAGAAACAGAATGATAAAACAACAGTTCCCGATTAATAAACGTTACACTTACGGCGAAGAAGGTAAAACTATTAATGAAATTCTAGAGCAAATTTTGCAGTAAAGAAACCAAAACAACGTGAGAGGTCAAACAAAAATGGTTGCTTACGATTGTAAACGTCGAATTGAAGGATAGAAAACATCGTCAATCCCCGAAACGAAATAATAAAATATTAGAAATTCATTTTAAACATATAATAGGTTAAAACAGCGAAAATTAACTTTAAAATGTGCTTTCAGAAGCTAACTTCTAGTTTTGGCTTAAGTATTTCTGACTTATTTTGACAGTTGTGGTATTATTTTAAACACCTGTAACTTTTTCGTTTACATTAGAAACAAAGACAGATATAGAAAACTAGTTATTTGAATTTTAAAATGGTAAAATAAAAAGGAAATATGGGAGTGTTGACTGAAAATGATATTTTCAACGTAATCGGCTCCCTTAAATGTATAATTCCTGGCTTTTTATTTAAGCTATCTATTTTATTTTAAGAAAAGTATAGGAATATTAATCATTAACAATTTAGTTATGAACCCGCTATATAACCAGAGGGTTGAAGCTTTTTATTGGTTTGTTCTATTAAAGTCGTACCAGAAGCGACATGAGGGCTATTGGCGACGGAACTCGTAATTTTGAACCTCGGTCAAGTGACGAGAACGATCCGGGAGCTGGACCCGAGCTAGAGTCCTTAGCGTGCTGTGAACTTGCACACCACGCTAAGGACTTTGAACCTCGACAAATTTAACGTGCATCAGTCCAGGTTACTACAAGGCGGATCTTTAGTGGCATCAGGGCTCGAACCCTCAACTCGATGAAAACCGCCCTTCACGAGTCCGTGGCCATTACCACTAGGCTGTCGCTGTCACGAAATCTTTTGCTAATTTCCCTTCAAATATCTGTAGTTTAAACTTAATATAATAAATAAAGTAACACTTCTTTTTATTCAGGGATACTCGAAAGTGAATCGGTATGTCTTAATTAATTCTAAGAATTAACGAGATATCGGGATAAAATTTATTTTGTGTTTTAATTAATCCAGTGGCGAACCCAGAGGGGGTATAAAGGGACATATAGACCCTCCTCCCAAGAATTTTTCTGGAAATTGAAATATTCAAGATATTTTTTTTTTTTTTTGTTTTACTGTTATAGATGTTCCAGGCACTTTTTAAAAATAACAGAGCCTTTTTTCACCTCCGCGTGGCTAAATTTTTTCCTCAGTAAGGGAAAAAAATTATTCCATCTAAATCAAATCCTGAGAAAAGATTTTTAAGAAATTCGTTGTTTCTGAAATGTGCCTCTGGATCAACTTGAAGAGAGCGGATGAGAGTACATCCTTATAGAAGACTTATTGAATTATTTTTGTAACTTGATAAAAAAAAAAACTACATCAATCCTTGGAACAGTTAATAAGACTGATAAAGCTTACTCTTTACTTTTTACAAAGTTATAATTCTTCACTACAGAAATCTCTTCCTTCATGATAAAATCGATATGCACTACCCAAAATTGAATTCTGTGTACGTCACTGAATTAATTCATGTGTACGTAATGTAAACAGTAGATCTTAATGTTGATTGTTTGGACAGCATTCTAAAGATTTAGTGTTATACTAGGAAATTGTAATTATTAATTATTACTGAATAAAAAACAGATAGAAACTTAATTTTTATTCATTTTTCTTAAGACTTCTCTACATAGTCACCAACTAGAGTTATACATTTCTCCCAGCGTTTCTTGACCTTTTGAAAGCCGTCATTGTAGAATTCAACAGCTTGAACTTTATTTTCTTTATTCTGCAGATTACTTCCATATACGGATTCCTGAAACTAAACAAATCGTTATTAATAATTGAAATTTACAACCATATTTACATAAGGATCAATTAATATGCATAATAAATTCTTTTAGATGCGTTGGTTATTTAATAATAATAATTAAACCTATACAATATCTATGCGTATTTAATTAATAAACTGCTTCTAACACTAAAAAATTTCATTGAACAAACTAAATCTCGATTTTATAGTCAAAAATACAATATTAAAAATGACAATTTATATAGTTTAGTTTTTATTAACATCGCACTAGAAGCAACACGAAGGCTATTGGCGACGGACCTCGTAATTTTGAACCTCGGTCAGTGACGAGGACGACACCTGAGCTGGCACCCTCTCTCCTAACTTCCACACCACGCCAACGGGAGGACTTTGAATCCCTACAAATTTAACGTACTTCAACCCCGGCTACACGGCGGGTCTTTAGCGGCCAAGGATCGAACCCGTGACTGAACGAAAAAGAAGGCCACGAATCTGAAACCATGACCACTAAGCTACCGCGGCCGCCACCACGCTTAATATAATCATGGAATTCCTGCAATAAAAAAAATATCGTTAGATTTATGATAATATTAAAAGTACAGTTTTTTCTGCTGTGTTCATCCAAAGTATTCATTTTACTAATAAATGTTAAATGTTACCATTTATAGGTATTAAATATTGCCTCATTTGAAAACTGTCTAATTAAATAATTATACATATTGCGTCTAATTATGATAAAAAAAAAAAAAACGAATATCGCATTCTTACTTTCAAACTTATTAACCAAAAATTACCGATGCAATATATCCAACAATTTCATTTAATTTTCATTTAAACTATTTGAGAATAAATAATACAAACTAATACATAATTTAGCGATAAGCTTCTAATATTCCCTGAACATAAAACTGATCACTGATTACGGCTATTCAATGACTTATTATAAAATAAGAGAAGCGGCAATTTTCATAGTAGTTGTAATGTGGGAAGATTTTGACACCTAGATATCTAGGTATAAGTTATCTTAATGCTCAAAATAATGAAGTCTTTCGTCAATTTCCCCATCTTGCAATTGTAGTTCAAAATTAATTTAACAAATCAGTTTTCCCTCTTTTTTTATATTCGTTGAAATATTCAGTGTAATTTTACAGTTTTCTCAAAACATTTCAAACATAGCAATATTTCATCGCTATTTGCATCAATGGTAACTGAGTAGTCAGTTACGAGCTCATGGTCGGCATTGTGTTCATAGAACTGTGAGTTCAAGTCCTCATACCACCACAGATTTGTCGTATAGTGGGGGTGATGCACGTTAAATCTTTGGAGGCTCCTTGTCTTCACTTTGGAATAGCGTGGAAATTAAAAGAATGAGATGCTAACTCAAGTGTCATTTTCACCATTGGAATGTGGTTCAGAATTGCGAGGTCCGTCACCAATAACTCTCGTGTTGCTTCTAAGTGATACGCAAGTAAACTTTTAATTGATTGATTGCTTATTGAAATTAATTAATATTATTTTCACTTAAAATAATTATTTACTACAATAACCAATAAAATATACGTAATTTTAAAAAAAAATTATTCAAGAAGATATTTGGTTTGAATCAGTTTATAAAATAGGTATCGTTTTAAACTCGGAAATTTATGTGACGTTCGCTCGAATTTTTGGATATTTCGTTTAATAAGTGTAGTACTACCTTTACAATATGGTACTTCATCTTTTTGGTTCTTCCAGTAATCATGCGTTTTCTCACAGGCAGAATATACCCTGGATTAGTTATTATTTATAAAATATTTTATGTCATCTACTTCAATGAGTTTAATTGACTAATTGTTTATTAACGTCGCACTAAGAAGTAACTCGTAGGCTATTGGCAACGATTCTCGTAATTTTGAGACTCGATTAAATCATTAGAATGATTCCTGAGATAGTACCACCCTCTCCAAACTTCCATACCTCGTCAAAGGGAGGACTAGGAACCTCGATTGATTAAATGTGCATCAGCCCACTACACAATGCTAATAAACAATCTATGTTTTATTATTTGTAAGAACTTTCTTTAAAAATCAAGCTTAATAATGAAATATAAATAGTGAACTAACAAACTTCCCAATGTAATAAAAAAATAAATAAATTACATTATTGCTTATTAAATATCTCATTTTAAATTTTTGAAATTAAATTTCCTTTGAATACCGTTAACAATTTCACAAAGTGTGCTTCGAAAATTATTGAAGTAATGCAAGAATTTAAAATGTTTAAAAATAGAAAATGTATGATGTAAGGTATGCATACCTTGAATGATATGTTATTTACAATAAAAGACGCTGTAAATAGAATGTAGGGTTAAATTCCTCTGCTAAGTAAATTACAAAATATAAGTAAATAAAAGTATTTTTAATTATGTGGCCGTCACTCTTTTTTCTAAAAGTGCTAAAACATACAATTTTTAGTGTGTTCGTAATTAAATTTATCCTCATTTATAAGTTTCAAATGCTCATATATATATATATATATAATAATAATAATAATAATAATAATAATAATATATATGAGCGTGCTAATTGTCGGAGTTATAAATACTCTTATGATTAATTTATGAGATATATATACAAAAAAGTTTTACAAACTGTTAGTGGATTTGGTATCGCCTTTTTATAACTTTCTTAAAATTAGCTTATTAATATCATGGCATTGATGAAAAGCCATTTTTAAAATTATATTTTTAAAAAAAAACTTACAAATGTTTATTCAAGAAGTAAAAAAAAAATTAATAACTAACTTAATTTTGCTTAAATGTTTTTAACATAGCTACTTTAAAACTGTGTAGCTGACTGTGTAATTCTGAGATCATAAAATATCAGAATTAACAAAAAACAAATCATTAAGAAAAATTCCTGTCCAAATCATTTGCTTAAAATAGCAATGAAAATCCATGAGAATTATTTAAAAAAAATTTAAGATTTTATTATTTTTAAAGCAACTAAAAATGAAAGAACCTTTTGTTCTGTAAATTAGATGATAAAAATGCTCATTTAAATGCTAAACTTCAAAGATTAAAACGCTTTAAACTATTATTTATAAACTTTGCTTAAAAGTTGCTGTCATTTACGATAACTTACGTTCATGAAATGTGATCAAAATCTAGGAAAACATATTTGAGAAAATTATAAATAAATTCCAAAAATATATAGGAAATAAAACAATTAATTATATTTGAACTTTTAATTTAAATTTTAAATTATACTGAATTTAGATTTATATATATTCTTATTCCATCCCATTTATAAAGTTGATTAGATTTCTATAATCTCCAGCGTCAACATTTATTTGAAGGTAGAAAAAAAAAAATCTAATGGAATATAATTTATACAAAAAGGAAAATTATTCATAAATTTAAACAAAGGATATTCAGTCTCTTAGCTATTAAAAATTCTAATCCAAAAGGTAAAATAATATGCCTACTTGCATGAAAAAAATATTCTTAGGATTAAAATCGAATCCTCATCAAACATACATTAAAAAGCAGTTGATGAGACTTTTATTTATATTTTCTGTATGATATATTGAGAGATTAACCAAGATAAAAAAAATTTCCTAAAATCTGAATCTCAAATGTATTTTGTACAGAGAAAAAGAAAAACAACTCCACTTAATTTTTTCCCCAACCCCAACACTTTCGCCGCATAATATCCCTTATTTTAATTAAAAACGCGATGTATTTTTTAGAATAACTTAAGTTTTACGTATTCATTTAAAACACGGGCATATTCTCCCAAAAAGATGCTTTTCTTACTACGAGGGAGAGAGAGAGAGAGAAGGGAAAAAATGGATATAGTCCCGTTAACCTTAGGGCAAATGACATCTAAAAAAATCGCTAGATATTTGAATAAACCACCCCTGTAGCTAAAAGGATGAAGTTGAAGAATTCCAAGAGAGAGAGAAAAAAGGGGGAGTTAAAAAACGAGAAAGAGGATCACTTTTCCCTTCTTCAGGTTTCATCTCCATCCTCCTACTCTCGCTTTCATCTCTCTCCTCTCACCATCCCTTGCTCTTCTTCATCTCTTTCTTAGTCTCGTTAAAATTCATCGCATTAATCTATGACTGTAATCAAATTCAAATTACTTTTTTATCTTCTCTTGTGCACGCGTGCTTTTTTGCAGTTCGTGGGGGAGGAATGAGGGTGGAGAATTGGAGGAAGGGGGGTCAGAGGAAGGATTTTCGGAAGATGTTGATAGGGTTTTATACGCTTCGAGTGCCTGGAAAAAGATGTCATTGTTCCTTTTTCTCCTCTTTTTTTTTCTCTTCCTCTCCTCCCCTTTTTTTCTTCACGCTGTCTTTCTCTCTTTCTTTTGCTATTATTATTATTATTATCATTATTATTATTATTACTATTATACGTCAGTTTTTCTCACCAACCCTATACCGCCCCTATTTTTTCCCTCTACTACCCAGTTTTTGTCCCAAGTGAAAATGAAAGCTTAAGGGGTCACCTTTTATTGTTCTTTCCTTCTTTTCTTTGTTTGGAAAGGAAATAAAGGGGTGAGAGAGAAAAAGCGGGGAAAAATTGTTATGTGTGATTTGATTTCGCTTTATGATGAAAGATGATGTGAGGTGCATTTTTCTCTTTCCGTTTTTCCCTTTTTAACACAAGTAAAAGTTGTTGCGCGTACCCTAATAGAATTGAATAAACTTTTTTATTTTCTTTTATATGGAAAATTTCTACTAACGCTTTTAAGTAAAAAAAGAAAGTGTCAAGTGTAATAATTTGCCACTTTACCTTTTGAATAATGCAAATGCTAAGGTGATGTATTCAGATATGTGTTGAACGGTGATGTCATTAAACATTAAAAAATTGATGAAGGTTTATATGTTTTAAAAGATATATTGAACGTATTAATGCTTCATATAATGTATCTTACGTGAATATATATATATATATATGATTGTGTGAATATTTTTTATGATTACTCAGTCTGAATGGAAAATAATGACACTGTGCAAATATTCTTTCAAAAACTTTTCTTTGGCTACACATAGCATTTCAAATAAGCTAATCGTAAAGCATTTATAATTTTTTTTTAAATCTTGATAGTATAGTATGTTTGTATTACTTTTGTAAACCTAAGCTTCCAAAAACTTTTATAAATATTTAGAATAGTCTTACTAAAAATGAAAACTATATTGAGTTTATGTGAATGTTGTTCGATTTTATTGAATCTATTCGTATAGAAATTAAAGCAACATGCTATAGAAATAGTTTTTAATCGAAGCAATTTTTTGTTACATCTTGCCTGTAAGTATGAATTAATCGCAAAACATTTATGAATTTTTTTCAGTCATCAAACTATGTTTGTGACACAGAGCTATTCGATGTCTTCTTTTCACTAACCTAGGGAAAGGGCATACAATTACAATTCCTAGCCAACCAAATGAAATGTAATTAGGTAAATTTGATGGAGTTTAATGAATTGAATTAGCTATAGTGATATATAAGAGAAATAGAATTGTAAGGATAGAAAAGGGAGACAGATAATAACGACAAGATGATAGATGTTTGTGCATTGGAGTGAATTATTGTAATTAATCACTGGTATTAGAATTGGTTGGAAAGGGCCTTTAATTATAATAATAAGAGTCGAATCTGCTATAATCGTCTCAATCGGTTTGAGTGCGTTGCTTAGCTAATTCTTTGTTGTTGAATTATAAGCTAAGATTAAAGTTGTTTAAGAAGGATTTCAAGAGAAAGAACCCTTGCATATACTCTGTCCAGCTAGTTCAATAAACTATGTTGTCTTCTTTTAATGTCTATTTAATTGGAATTGTGAACTAATTGACTATTTAATTAGATTTTTTAAGATGTCTCTGTGCAGTTTAAAAAGAAAGGCATACACTATAAATTAAGATATATATCTTTATTAATTTTTTAAACATGAACTTCTAAAACTTTTTACTAATATTTAGATTGTTTTCATTAGATAATAAATTTTATATCAAAAACTTAAACGAATGTTGTTTAATTTTATTCAATATATTTGGATCGAAAACAAGACAGCGCAAAAAAAATATTTTAAAAAACTGCCTTTGGTTACATCTACCTGGGTCGTGTAAAATAATTTCAAACATTTCTAAATTTATAAATCTCGAAAATCATTCATAGAATTATGAAATTAATCGAAGCAAAATGTGAGCTTAATAACTCATTATGAATATGTACAATGCTTCCATAAGAAAAAGAAAAGTTGTTTGAACTCAACAAAAGTTTATTTGTAAGAAATATGAACAAAACCTTACATTTTTGCGAATAAATGTTTTCCAGATTTAATAACTGAAACAATTCTTTAAATTTTTTTTAAAGTTTTGCCAGAGTTAGGAATCAATTTAAATGAAACATATTTTTAAAACGTACAAATCACAACATGTGCATTTCAAATTAACAGTATTTCCAAAAATTAACCAGGGGGAAAAAATGAAGATAATTTTAATAAAGAATTAATATTCAAATGCAAATCAATATGTTAAATTTTCAAGGCTACGCTTGGCAATATATTCTTGAAAATTTAAATATATATATATATATATATATGTGTGTGTGTGTGTGTGTTTTCTCTCTCTCTCAATCCCCCTCCCCCCCTCTCTCTATGTATAGAATTAAAATTATTATGTATAACTTGTATTTCAGCAAACTTATGGCTTTTTTATCATTATACTTTGTATGCTTTTTTTCTAATTTAGAATAATATTTTTATTGATTTTGTTGTTTTGATAATTTATTAACTTTTTCAATTGATTCTGTAATATTTGCAGGTATTAATATTGTAAATTTTATCATTTGTAGACATCATTCTCACATCGTGATAACTCTCATATATATATATATATATATATATATATATATATATATATATATATA
>BMAW01049878.1:237157-337636 GCA_019974015.1 Nephila pilipes | reverse complement strand
ATATATATATATATATATATATATATATATATATATATATATATATATATATATATATATGGAGGAGTTGTCACGACGTGAGAATGTCGTGTCTACAGACGTCATTCGGAGACATCTCGGGGCGTTCTTCGGGGAAGTGCAATGTAAGAAGGGAGAAGAGGATTTTCGCTTGTGGCGTTGAAGCCAGGGATGATGGACGGGAGAATTGGTTTCTCCTGAAAAAGATTGAATCGAAAAATCCTTTAAGCGCAAGAGTGCTTGAGCATTATTGTAACGTCTTCATATTTATGATTATATAATTATACTCGTACTTGTTTCCGCCTACTTGAGTTTGTAATATTAGTTCCTGCTTTAAGCTTTAGAGCGCTTAATAAAGGACGACATTGGAGTCATATTTTGAAGTACCCTTAGACGCTATCAGCCCCTATATATATATATATATATATATATATAGAGAGAGAGAGAGAGAGAGAGAGGATTTCTGAAATAATACATCACTCTCTATACTCCCCCACATCGACTTCAAGGTTTGCCTCTGGAGGATTTAACATTAGCATAATTAATTATTTTACTGCAGAGCTTCTTGATTTCTAATCAGGACCCAGTGACAAGGGTAACATGTGCACTGGCAATTCATTCTATACATTTCCACATCACACCATACGATAACTCATGGGCCATGAATACTTGATTTGCATCGATTCTCTCTCATTCAACACTATATAAGTTGTCTGCACATAACTTCTTACACTTTTGTTGGACATTTAACGTATCACTGAGAATCACAGCTAATTGTTGGCAATTGGCATCATGATACGGATCAACGTTCAGATGGACGACAACTGAACAGTTCCTTCCTTACCAAACTACTTCACAGTACCAGCCACATGAAAATTCTTATAGACCTACTTTTATCTTATCGTGCAGTAATTTTTAGTATTTGGTATGATTGTCTTCATTGGAATCAAAATTCGAATTTGCGACTTGACAAGATTTTTCGACCTCAAAACTCACGATCTTAACTGCTGGGCTGCAATGACCGTTGAAATTCTTATTGACTGATTGATCATTGACGTCATACTCAGAAGCAACACAAGAACTGTTCGCTAAGTCGTGTAAGGGAGCAGGACTCACCCTAAGATAAGGTGACCAGTCATTCCGCTTTTAGCGGGACAATCCCGATTTCTAACTATTTATCCCGCGTCCCGCAGGGTTTTAAGAAAGTCCCGATTTTTAGAAAGAATGCACGACAAACTAGGGAACGGCAGGAGAACGGGAAGGAAATATACGGTTTTCGGCTTCCATGAAGCTATTTCACCAGGATATGAGGTTTTTTTCTAGCTATTATTTTTGTGAATTGTTATGTTAAACTTTAATAATAAAAATAGTTGTGTTCAGAATATATTATCAGGAACTGTTTATCAAAGTTCGCCTTGATCAGTTACTAGAATATGACCACCAATGTTTGGACTTAATGAACAGTGGCATTTTTCGGCATTGGCAGCGACGAAAACATTTTGTAGCTGTAAAATGAAGAGAGAACGCTTTGTACACTTCCGCAAATTTTATTCTTATGGAGACATTTTTAGCTAGCTAGCTATCATCAACATTTTTGGAACATTTGGAACATTGTTGCAAAGGAATTACATCTTATACAAAAATTGGAAACCGAGGGGAATCTTAGAGAGAAGGGTCAGGGTGTAAGGAGTTTGTTGATCGTCCACGAAGTAACGCCTTTGCATATTGAGTTTTATAAATGTCTCTCATGCGATACACATCGTACTGCGTGCTAGTGCTAGTTAAACAAGTGATGTCAACAAATAAACTATTCAGATGATATAGGTAAATAATTTATTTAAATACCAAAGGAAGGTATTTTTAATCAAGATCCCCCGCTTTTCCCGTCCCGCTTTATCTGTCCCGTTAAAATCTGGTCATCGTACCCTAAGAGGGCTTAAAAACCCAATCCCGTACATCAGTACGCCGGATAAAAGAATCCCGCTCATTCCTCATAGAGATCTACGGGAAAACTGAGGGCCTACCAAAAAATAATACGTACCGACAAATAAAATAGTAGACAAGTACATCGACATTGTAACAAAAAAATTTACAAAACACTACAAAAGAAAAGATACGAAAACAAGACGATAATATCAAAATAAAAAAAAAAAATAAAAACAAAAAACACCAAAGCTAAACAAAATTTGCAAAAATTTCTGCAAATACACATATTAATTTTTTTCTAATATTTTTCGTTGTTCTTTGTTCAAATGAATTATTGGTTTGATACCGTTTATAAAGTAATCACTGAGAGGTACAGTTTGGCCATTAACTCTAAAATAATCCTGACTTACGCAGTGTAAATCCTGTGACATCATTAATTTATTTTATATCTATTCTTTTCCATATGTCATGTTTCATTTTCTTCATATTTTTTACTGTTCTATTCATTTACTTTATTTCCTTTCAATTTCTTATATTTATGTAGTTTTTTTCTAATAATATTTCTAACTCGTTAATTTTTTCTCTAATTTATATTTCTTTTATTTTTTACATTTGATTACTGAGTATTGTTGTTATACTTGTAATTCTAATATCCTTTTAATTACGAGTATGATAAAATTACTCAGTTTTTATTCATGATTTTTTTTACCTTTATCGTCATATTATATTTTGTTTGTTTTACTTTGTGTGTGTGTGTACACGCGTGCGTGCGTATTCTAAAACTAAACTACTAATCCTAACAACTAACTAAACCTAAAAGTAAATTCGTTATCTAATTTAAAAGAAAAAACAATAAACTTTTCTCTTTTTAAAAGAGTTATTGACGATGGACCTCGTGATTTTCGAGCCACAACCAAATGATAAGGACGACTTCTGAGTTGGTACACTACGCTCTTAACTTTCCCTGCATCCCAACAGGAGATCTTCAGTAAGTAAGACTGAAGACTCAAACCCACCACTTTATGGAAACAAACCGGTGATGAGCTAGCGACCATGTAACTCGGTTTCCGTGGTAGCCTTTAAATTCTCATGGAGATAATGGTTAAATTGGTATAAAGAAATATTTTGAAACTACTTAAATCCCAAATCCTAAATGTTACCCAATATTGCAGTACTTAAATATGCCGTAATGTTGTGTAACCAAATCAATATCCTATTTATTCATTGCCACAGCTCTAAATTATAGCCTGGTAATTTCCGAATGTATCTCTTTACTTCCGAATCTGAGAAAAGGAGGCTCTATAAAAGCTCTAGTGGAATTAAATAACTCGTGGGGGGGATTAGCATCTTTTGCTTACGATATAGGTCTATAACTGAAAATTCAGCTAAACTGGACGCCTCTCTGTTAATGTCCTCCGCCATTTCCATACCTATCTCCAGTGTAATCTCATTGTGAAAGAAAATATATCTTTTCTGTATCTCTTAAAGCAATAGTGCAATGTGGGAACGATCCCTTTTCCGAGCGGAGGAGATCTGGAGGCTCCTGAAAAGAAAGCCGTTTTGTGCGGAAGATGAGATGAGGAACCGGCATCAATAGGTTATGATTTTTACTGCTACACGCTCTATTAATTTTAGTAGCCGTAAAACTTTTACTGGGGGCCCCCCTTTTTTTCTCTGTTCTCACCGAAGGTGCCGACGGGATCGAAGGGTGTTTTGTTGGCCCTTTTATTTCGGAGCAGCTATTTTTAGTAGTTTATAAGCTTCTGTCTCTTTTTCGACCAACAGTTTTTACAAAGAAAGGAGGAATGTTGAAAATTTTTAGTTACAGAATATACATAAAATGTAAATTTGAGAATAGATATAGTTTGGAAAATTTGTTGTTAATCATTTTATCCTCTACTTATGGAAATATAATGCAGCTTTGTAATGCATTAATATAAATAGAGGTGTATTTTTTTTTTTTTTTTTTTGCAATTTGTTCTTAACCATAATTGCATTATATAAATGGAAAAACTATAACTGAATTAGATGAGTGATATTAACTCTTTTCGGTCTATTTAGTTTATTGCATTATACATTAACAGATCGAAGTGTTGTGATTTAAATCAGTTCAACAAGTGCATAATAAGACAGCAATTAAAATATATAGTTGTCTTATTATACACGTGTTGATTGAATTAATAAAATGAAAATGGTATCCTATTACTTATCTCGATTATTACTGTAAATGTCCTTCTAATTATGAGATCTAAAGTTTCTACTTAAGCTCAAGCACAGACTAATTAATTAAAATAGTCAGTTATATGCAAAATATATTTATTTACTCCTCAATTAAGGGGGATGCTCTCCACGATTAATTCCCTTTCCAAGAGTATTTACAAGTTCTATAATCTATCAAAGAATACTCTTACCAGAATAAGATGCGAGTACGTCTTGCAATTTCTCCGATAGCGCAAGAGTCTTTAATCTCTCCAAATATTCCATACACGTCAAAATACTTCCGCGCGCATTACACTAATAATCTTCTTATTACGCATACCTTAATTATTTCAAATCAATTCTGTGTCGCTTTTATGCGATTTGATTATATCTATTCACTCCACTTTCTAAGTTTACTTAATTTGCTTTACATTTGATTAGGAAGAAGTTAAAAACTCAAATGTAAAATCAAAAAGAATTCCCTGGTGTTAGTTGAAGGGAAATAAATCCCGAATAGCCCACATTACAAAAATTTAAAAAATGTATATAAAAATATTGCGACTAAATATTGCAAAGGGTTCCTAAGACGTGTTGAACAATGCGTTGTTTGCTACCTCCAATTATTTGTCGATTGGAAAATACTTGACAATCTTTATATTATTATTATTATTTCCAAAATATGTATCTCTCCATCGAGTCGCTTTTCCATTTCAAATGTATTGGGTTAAATCTGAGGTGTCTTTTTTTGTTCGAAAATCTCGTCTCGATTTGATGACGAACCGATTTGTTCAGCTAATTCAGTGCGCATCTACTATTCAATATTCGTAATCTACGGCTTAAAGCATTCTTATAAAATCACTGTAACTATACAACATTAAAGATGTATTCATTCACAGAATGCATAAATAAATGCCGAAGCACATTAAAAATGTTGACACAGAAACTTAGATTTAATCATATAGCTACACTTGTAGAAGGAATGTGGAGAACTGTGATAGCGATTGAGCTTTGCGTTATTAAGTGCGGTTTAAAAATCAATTTGATCAGAACTGATTTTACTAAAGTATTAGCCACATAAGGAGCTATTGTTGTAGGTGGATCAATTTTGGCGTACCAGATCAATTTTCGATTTTTTTTATTTTTTGCTTTAATTTTAATTACACGTAGCAGATATAATAATCAATTTAATAATTTATCATTTCCTTTCATTTTAATATCGAAACCGTTTACTATTCTATATTTCTCGATGCTTTATCGTTTACTTTAATTCTTATTCCTAATTGAGTAATTTAATAATTTTTATTTTTTAAAAAATATGCACTTTGGTTAAATCTATTCTTTGTAAAATCGTGCATAGAATTCTTTTTGAAATGTCTTTGACAAGGAAAAAAGAGCTGATTTTATGCCAAATTTAAATAATCCTCACTTTTGAAATTAAAAGCAATAGAAGTCATAATTTTAGCATTGAGATATCTACATAATTATGTATTGATTTAAAGAAAATCACATTTATATACATAAAGGATTATGCATGAGCAAATTATAATCGCTAGCTGCATTTACATTTGAAAGCCGTGAACATACGTTTTAGGCACATTTTGCATATAATCCATTGCATTTATAACTATAAATTTACAGAGTGCTTATAAACATAAGATTTTAAGAATTGAACATAATTATATTTTCAGAATTTAAATATAATAAATATTTTTAAAATTTTAATTTCATGATTCAAATTTTCCTCAACTGTTATACAAATAATCATGTATCACAAAAGCTTTGTGAGTGTTTATTAGCTTGTGAATTCAGGAATATTGTGAATATCAGGAATATAATCCTATTCTACAAGTGTAGTTATAGGATTTATTAACTTTGTGAGTGTTAACAAAATTGTGCTCACTGAGTAGAAAATAATCTCGTGATAAATGTAGAAAATATCAGGAATAAGAATGAAATAGATTTTGAGAAAAAGTGTGTACCAAAACCCTAAAAAATCCCATTTTGAGAAAAGATAAAATACAAATATTTTTCTCTAAGGCGTGGCAGGTTATCGTGTTTACTATTTTAAAATTCAATTTCGTAGCTTGGTATTTATCAAATTCTCTTAAATAATATATCAATGAAATCAGTGAAGTGCCTTCTATTTTTAACAACAAAACGAAAGGAATACAAAATGTGATGTATTGAACTTATCGTACAACATCAAAAATTCGAGAGTATTTCACGTCTCAGCCACCTTATTTTACAGCTGTAAAGAAATCGAAATTGCGAGTTTTGTCGGTTATATGCAAATCGAGTATCGATTCGATATCAGCTATTGTATTCAATTTCATGAAATCCCTGCTATGATGAATAATTGGGAATTGCGGGTGAGGCAATTTAAAAACAACAAAGCCTCTAAGTTATCATGCTATGAGATGTAGGAGTTAAGAGTGTGATGCATTCAAATATCATGCTCATAGTTTAACCATTATTCAAAATCACTCGTACGGGTAATACCCAAAGCCTTTAGTGACGTTAATTCAAATCATTTGGTGATAATAAATTATGATCACTCTTGTTATTTTTCTTTGACGAGCTATGGTTATAAATATCAAAGCAGTGTTATTTACGCAATCAAAAGACACCTTGTAATGGCACTTCATACCAGTAGCTTAACCAGGAAGAATGAATGTACATAGACATATGCATCCCCCAAGATTTCTTCTGGAAATTAAAATATTTCAAGATAATTCGGTTATTATGCTATTATAGATGTCTTAATCTTTAAAAAAATGAGCTTTTGTTTTCTCCTCGTGCTTAAATTTTTTCTTCGGTAAGAAAAAAATAATTGCATCTAAAAACCGATTCCTGAGAAAAAGAATAGAAAATTCATTCTAGTTTCCAATATGCTCCTCTGGGTCAATGTTTAAAGACGAAGGGAGGAGAGTGCATCATTATAGAAGATGTTACTCTCGATTCCGGTTAGTAGGGAATTTTTGAACTCATGGTACCTTTTTAATTTTTCTTAATGATTTTTCTTTGTAACTTGGTAAAAATTATTGTCAATCGTTGAATGTTTTTAAATAGAAGAAATAAGATTGATATAGCGTATTCTTTAGGTTTTACCAAGTGGTTATTATAAACTAAAGGAATTGCTTCTTCGATGATGATGACGATGACGATATGCCCCCCCCCCTTACGAAATTAATTTCTGGGTACGCCACTGCTTCACACACAACAAACACTCTTGATGTGTGCAAATTATTAATTTTCGTAACAATAATATATTTCTCAGAGTTCTTCACCTCCAGAGAGAAAATACACTAGGAGCTCAAATACTCCTTGAATGTGGGAGGAAACAACAATTACTTCTTAACATCCCCGGGCTAACAAAAGCACTCTCAACCTTAGATTTTAATGCCGTATTATCAAAAGGGCTGACTAGACTAGTCTAGGAGAATTCATTATATATTATTATTTGTTTTTATTTATTTACTCCAATGCGTTAATTGGTTGATTCTATTAGAGCAAGGGCCTAACGAAGTGTGGCTATTAAATAACGAGACTGACGCTGCTACAGAAGAAGTATGCATGCCCCAGACGCAAGCGACCAACAGCTTTTAGGGTGAAACCATCTCTTTCTTATATAGTATTTCTCGTTTCTGTAAGCAAATCAGTATACCCGTATCCTTCGTAAATAAGATGTATTCTTTCACCGGAAAAATGATGAGTGAGCAATGAATTGTTGTGAATTTTTGCTAGAAACTTGAATAAACCTCTACTACCGACACTTACAATTTATTGAAAGTGTGTAACAATGAATGTTTATCATGTGCACGTGTTTTTGAGTGGGTTAAGCGTTTTCAAGATGGCCGAGAAGATGTTGCAGATTATTCACGCCCGTGTCGGCCATCTACGTGGAAAACGTAGAAATCGGAATTTTCGAAACGTAGAAATTTTCGAAAACACCAATGTCGAAAAAATCGGTTATCTGATTCAATCTGACCATCCCATAAGTATTCCTGCGATTGCTGAGACCAATAGTAATTGACAAAGATTGCTGTAGAATTGAAAAAGAATCCGTACGGCAAAATTTTCCACCAAGACAGTACACCGGCTTATTCCACATTATCTTTCAAGAGGCTTTTAGCCAAGTACAGCATACTAGTATTAGACCATCCGCCTTATTCTCTGGATCTTGAGCCATACGGCTTCTATCTGTCTTCTGAAATGAAATCTGTATTAAAAGGAACAAGATTTGAGTCCAATGAAGCTGTGAAAGAGACACGGCTCACATCCTGAAGGAGCTGACAGAAGACACTTCTGCACAGTTTCGAACAATGGAAGATTCGCATGGAGCGTTGCAGGGATAGAGAAGGGCTTTATATTTAAGGTGATAATAAGTAAATATGTATGAAATCAAAATAAAATGTTATACAGCATCAGTCTCTTTAACTAATAGTCAAAACTCGTATTTTGTCAAATTGTACCACATACTCGTGAATTTAAGAAAAGACATACATTTTTGATCAAGACAAAATTTTGTGAATGCTCACGAAAAGGGGAGGGTGGATACAAGTTAAAAGATCATTCAGACAATTCCAGGGGTACGTCACTATTTTTTACCAAAGATAGCAAGACCCATAGGAGAAAGTAAAGATCTCTCGGATTTGCTAATTTCGGACTTTCCTTATGAAGACTGTTCCGTATGAGATTGATTTATTCTGAATATCGTCTTTAAAATTTGATTATAAAATTTTTGAAGGGATTATAAAATAGGTCAGAGACTTAGGATCCTGAAAGAGAGTGACAAGGGTTTGATGGTTATATGAATATTCACAAGAAGTAGAATACTCTACTGATGAGTCCTGTTGTTGCGGTTATTGCTATACTTTTTTTCTTCTCTTACGTTAAAATGCAGTCAAAACTTGAAAATCAAGTTACTAACTGATTTAAAGTATTTTATGGTTGCATGAAAGTTTAATTTTAAGCCGTAATTCGAAACAATGCTAATTTTCCCTTTTATTAAAAAGTTTGGTTATGTTAATAAACCATTCATAAAATTTCCAAACCAATGATCTTTTTATTTGAAGTATATTTATTTCTTAATTCAATCTATGAAGAAAGCTAGTCAATCTCATTTTAATCTCTTTACCGACGTGACGAATAGTTTTGTATCAGATTTGAGTTTATAACTGAATAGTTTTTCATAATCATGTTTAATAAGGTTCCTTGAAAAAGTTTATTCGAATAATTGGGATAGAAATAAACTTATATAAAATCTGAAATTACTGATATCAACGGTTGCAATTAAAAATAGAAGTTTTTTTTCATCAAATCAAAATCATCCCTTCGATAGTCAATAAATCGTATAGTATAGAATCAAGGATAACATTCATACACAAAAAGAAATTTCGATTACAATGAAAAAATAGGAAAGATTTTTTTCAATATGAGTAGCAAACATTCTTCTGTGACTATTTAAAGGGGGGGGGTCAAAAAGTACCTGTGCTCGATAATAGATGGCGTTGATAGATCAAATTTGTATTACCATTGTATGCTGCCATATGTTAAATGACGCTAAAGTTAATTTCCCACTATTTCATACCTTCGCTTTGATTCCTGCCACATTCGAGCTGTTTCCGTACACGATTATATACCTGAAACAGCACCAACAAAAAAAAAATAGGTTTCTTTCGATAAATCTAATCCAAAGAAGGCTAAGACTATCTCATCAGCCGGTAAAGTTATGTGTGAAGGTTTTTTTAAGGTGGAAAGGGCATCATATCCTCGAGCTTCTTTGAAAAAAACAAAATGGATTGGTCCTCTGTGAGTTACTCCGTTTTCCATTTCTAATACGGGTACTTTTTGAACTGCTCTCGTACAAACAAATTTAAATGCATTAATTTCTCATTTTGTAAAACTTTAAAAGCATTTTTAATAACACCTTGCAAATTGTTTAGATATATTTATATATATTTCTGCAACTAACCTCTAATTAATACAGAGAACAGGAGTGATATTTAAATCCCTTGCAAACGGAAAATAATAGCCACAGTATTATTCAGTCTTAATAACCCGTAATTGAACATTTAAGTAATGTAGTATTTTAATTTCATAATTGTAGACTCGTAAATAAAAGAAGGAGACCTGATCTCTTTTAAGTACTTTCACTAATTATCGCTTGCAGGAAAATTTACCTCACTTCATTCTATACATTTATTTTCAATAATTTAGGAACATTTTATTTAAAATAAAGTTAAAATATTAGGTTAGTTTTATCGCACAACATGTTTTATTTGAGGATGGCTCAAAGAATACCTATTTTGACGACAGATGGCATTTCTAAGGCAAATTGATGTTACCATTAAGTTCCACTATCTATTAAATGGTGCAAAAATAATTTCAACCCTGCATTATAGGTTAGTTTTAACTTCGGAAGCATCTGATTGATTAATTGATAAACCAGTCGATTTGTTGTCATTGATGATACTTGAATTCAACTCAGGAAACCAAGTAACAATCAAAACAATGGATCGTTTTCGGTGAATCTGCTCCAAAGACAAAGACGGTCTCATTACGGTATGAAGACGATTTTCTGGGTTTCGAAGGGGGTTATAACTCATGGTTTTCTCAGGGAAAAAAAAAGGAAAAACAAATCACAGAATGATACTATTTTGAATTACCCCCCCCCTCCATTCCCAATACTCTATACCCCATTCCAAACACGGGTATTTTTTGAACCATCCTCGTATAAATATCACTTGATCAAAACCTAATTGACTTAGGAATTTAGTGGATAATAAAAAGTACTAAAAGAAATCTTTATAATGATGCTGCGTATCCTTAGTTGTATCTGTAATTCTCTTTTATTAAACTTTTAAATAGAAATCCGTTATGAAATTTCTAAATATTAGTTTTTGTGTTTTTATTGTTTCCCAAACAAATCTATGCTGACTCTCGACAAATGCTTTTATCAAGATATTCTCAGCATTATTTCACAAATCTCATTCGCATTTGTAATGAAGTCTTTCTATTGATTTCCACTCTTAAACATTTCAAAACCGAGCACATTATTCATAATTCCGACTCATTCTTTTCAAATCGTCTTGAATCTTAAATGTTTTCCATTGAAAGCGACTCCACAGTGCCATTTCCCCCCCTTAAAAGTAAAAACATCACCCCTTTATTCACTTTCTAGAGAGAGAATGTATTAATTTAAATTTCAGCATTGTGGATTTAATCCCGACGCAATTTAAAGCATCCTCAAAAAGACCCTAAGAGAGAGAGAAGGGGACCTTGATTCCCTAAAACTCAATTCAATTAAAGCAGTAATTAAATCACGTTAAAGAAAAGAAAAGTTTCCTGCAGGGGGAACAATGACGGAATGATTTATCTCGGGACAGAACAAACGACGATTCCGTTTTATTCGTGATTTGAGTCCTCAACCCTCCTTCCCTTTTCTTCCGAGGAGGGTGGTAAAAGGGGGTCCGGAGCAAGAATAACACCCAAAAAGAAAGGGTTAATAGCGTCGCCCTCTTTCAAAAGATCGCTGCCTTTTGTTCGAAATTTCTGGTTGGAAAAATTTTCCCTTATTAGTTCCATTAACTGCTGAGTTTGGAAGCTAAATCACACTAGGAATGCGAATTAAGACAATATGAGTTTCTTAATCGGGTCCTCTTGCCTTCACGGTGACTGAGCAGCGTCGCTTCTTGTTTATTTGCTCCACTGTGATGAATCATAATTACTGGCTTTGGCAGTCTATTGGGGAAGGTTTTAAGCACAGCCAGTTGAGGAACTGGCGCGTAGGGGGAAGGGCCGGTACTTTTTTTAGCTCTCGCGTTCGCCCCGGTTCTTTCATTTGTAGAGAAATTCGTTCCTTTCAAGGTCCTTTTCCTATTAAAAGGCCATAAAACGATTGAAACTTTAACATCATCTTTCAGTTTTGGATTTAATACAGACGAGAATTTTTTTTTTTTTATTGTTGGCTTCGCTAACGATGCACTGGAACAATACGAGAGCTAAATGGGGACGAGATATTATGCAGCCTTTCTGATAGCACAGATTTGATATTTATCCTTCTAACTCGTCCATAGTTACAAAGCTAGCAAGTAGCAATTGACAGGGTAAATTCAACTGTCATAATGGTATTTCATATGCTCAGTAGTAATTTAACAATCGCAAAATGGTTTGAATAGAAAATTCGGTTTCACAATTAACGTTATTTGAGTTACACGAAGGCTTTTGGTATATAATTTTGAGCCACGATTAAATTATAACGGGTTCTCACGCGCATTTCTCTTTCTAACTTTTAGGGCTACGTTATTTGAATTGAGAACTTCACCTAGAGAAATAACTGTGACTTATGTAAATTAGCATTACTACATAAGAAGTATTGCTAATATATAGAGATTAGAAGGTTAGAGAGATTAGAAATAAGAGTAGATAAAGGGAGTAGTGAGACTGATACTATTTAGGTGCGGCAAATGTGAGGTATATTTTAAGATTGGTTATCTGACTTGGATCCAGTCACAAAAAGTCTATGCAAATCGAATCTAGTTTATTCAACCCTACTATTTACTGTTATTAAGATAAGAAAAATTCTCAATTCTATTCATCATATGATATAACTAAAGACCCACCGTGTAGTAGGAGCTGATGCCCATTTTATCTATCGAGATTTAAAATCTTTCCGAGGCGTGGTGTGGAAGTTAGGAGCTAAGCTCGTGTGTCGTCTTTGTATCTCGGCGGGGCCTCAAAATTACGAGGTCCGTCACCAATAGTATACGCGTTGCTTCTAGCGCGACGATAATATAACCAATCAATCGAATTCTTAAGTTGTAATCAGTCATGTTACTAGCACAAAAATTTCATGTGCAGTTAAGTTTTGTTTTTAACTCGAAGCTCGTTTTAAAAACTTTTGATTACCATAAATGATTATAAACAAAGCTATCAGGTTTTTATGTCAGATTAAAATTCTTTTGTGAAATAATCATCAAGTTTTTATTTCAGCTGATCATGTATTTACTTTGTCAGTTTTTACTGATTGAATATATATTAGAAAATTACAAGAAAAAGGTGTGAAAAAACTTTTCTGTAGTTCAGAATGTGTTGTCTAGAATGTAGAATTTTATAAAACTTACTTCGAGTAATCTAGTGCATAACAAGATCTTGTAGCCACTAGGAAAGATGGGCTAGAAATGTGAAACCAAAAAATATTTTAAGTATTGTTATTTCATAATCATTTCATTTCTTAACATTTGTATCACGTAGAGAAAGAAATTTTACTGAGATTTTAAAACCTTACATTTAGTACAACTTATCGAAAATAAATACCAGACATTCTTTTCTTCTGTGTTTATGATAACTTATTCTCGATTCAAATGTTTACACATCTCAATGTAATAGACAAACATTGATTATTTTAAATTCTTTTCAATAGTTCACATATCTTAAAGATTTATTTATTTTTTTATTTTACTTTTAAATCATTCGGAGAGAAAAATAAACACTACTATAATCAATTTCTTACAGAATGTGAGAAATGTTTATAGAAAAATAAAGTACATTAAAAAAACTGCATTAAAATATAAATAAAATACGCTTTTATGAATAAATTATAATCCTTAATTTTTAATCATAACGTAATCTGTGAAACAAAAGCGCAATTCTTCATTCTGTATACTACGATAATAGCTTCTAAATTTACCTCCCACATAACAAGGTGAGGTTTTTACCTTTGCAGTGAATTTTATTTATTTTTAATAAACATTCATAAATTTTGGATTAGCATATTTGTATAAAAATTTGAATCTTTTTAAATTGTATTAAATTTAATTTTTAAAATTGCAATTATATTTAACATATAAAATATTATGTTTATAAGCACTCTGTAGATGTTTAAAGTTATATGGGCTGTATAGAATTTATTTAAGATGTACCTAAAGTTAAGTAGGTACACACACACACACACACACACACACACACACACATATATATATATATATACAAATGTAAATACAGCTATTTATTGTAAATTGTTCAAGCATGATTATTTATGTAATTAAATGTGATTTTCTTTGCATAAATAGGTGAGTGATAGTAAATTTTAAGGCACAAGAGTCAGGTATGGCTATGCTGCGCCATACAAGGTGCAGCTGTGATCTAAACATTTGGAAAAAATTGAAAAAGTATTTAAAAAATATGTTAATAAGAAAAAGAGGGTCAAAAATAGGAAAAGATCGCTTAGATATTCTGGGGGTACTTCACCAGTGTTTACTAAAGACAGCAAACCCCATGGGGAAAAAGTCATTGGAATACCTCGGGTGACTGATGCCCGTACTTACCTTATGAACATAAGCCCCTGAGGGCTACATAAACATGTGTACAAATATATCGATATCTTATGTTCAAATATAATTTACTTTACTTTTAAATTTAAAAAAAAATGTGATGAATATTTATACTTTGCATAAAATAAGCTCATTTTTCCTTGTCGGAGGTGTCTTAATTACCTTAAATAAACTAGATTAAATTTTTATTTCTTAACGTTTAAACTTCGCATATATAAAGGAATATTCAAAAGCAACTCGTGCAAAAAGAAGTCATTCATACACACAATACAAAATAATTTATCGCACCGACAAAGCACTTCTAAGCTTTCTTCTAAGCCGCTTTAAACACCAGACAGTGATACTATCAATGATATTGTTTATCTTTGTGATAGAATTGTCCGAGTTCAAAACATCAGAAGCCGTTAGTGTCACTGATTGCTTTGCTACGTGATGCAATTGTTCAAATTCAAAGCGTCAAGAAGCGGAGACACGTTTTTTAACTTGTTGTGATTGTTTTTGTTGCTGCTCCTATAGATTACGTCGCGTTGTTTAAATTCATCACTTTCAGCTTTTAAGAAAATAAAAGATAAAATTCAATCTGTAATAGAATTAGAATGCAAAAATGCGCCTTCAGTTTTATAAATGCGTCCGTGCAGAAAATTTAGCAAAGTAATACAAATAAAATAATCAGACTAATGAATATATATATATATATATACATATATAAGCATTTATTGTCCTCACTTCAGGACACTAAATATGTGATGCTGAGAACACCAACCAAATCCTGTGACAATATGTTTATTTCTTTGTCAGGTAATAATTTATTAGGGTTTAATGTAGGCCTTGAACTCGATATATATATATATATATATATATATATATATATTTCTATGAATGGTATTTTTTTATGGAAATATTTCAAATCGATTGTTTGGTTGATTTGGTTGAGAAAAACGAAAGGCTGTTATCCTCAAAATATTCAAATTTCAAATGAACATTTTTGAATGATTAATTTAAAACGGATATGAAGATTGATTAATTGATTTTATTAATAGCGCACAAGAAGCAATACGAGGGCTTTCCGAGACGAACCACGTAATTTTCAGCCTCTGCCAAGTGACGAGAATGACACTTGAGCTGGCACCTTCCTCTCGTAACTTCCACGCCACGCCAACGGGAGTACTTTGAGCCTCGACAGATTTGATGTGCATCAGGTCCGGCTACACGGCGGGTCTTTGGTTGCATTGAGGCTCGAGACAACGATTCGATGAAACCCGCAGGCTGCGAGTACGTGACTATAACCTCTGTTAGGATACCGCGGCCACCAAGATTTGGAGAAGCAAACGCTATTATCCCTTACCATTATTTTCAACATATGAGAAAAGAATTTCTTGCTGTTTCCTTTCCTTTTTGTTTCTTTTTTTTTTTTTTTTTTTTTTGATATATAATCTTTTTTTTTTTTTTCCAAACAATATTCGAATTTCTTAAAAAATTTTACTTTATTATTTCATATCAGTCGGTAAGTAGTATTGTCTTTGGAAGGAAAGGGCATGATATTCTAGCTATTTGAAGGGGAAAAAAAACAAGGAGTTTTTCGTTGTTTCAGGATTTGACTAATTTCGAAAATAACAACAAAGATTGCTGATGCACGCTATATTTATCGAGACTTGAAGTCCTCACGATAGAGAGGGGAGCAGCTCAGATCTCAGATGTCGTTCTCTTCACTTTGACCGAGTTTCAAAAATTAAGAAATGCTTCGTTAATAACCCTCGTGTTGCTTCTAAATGGAACGTTAATAAGCTACCAGTTAATAAAGTTTCTGGATACAGAATCACAAACGGATATATGTGTATTATAGTAACAAAAATTGATTTTTACGCTGGGGCATTTTCATGCCGGAAAACCGCTTAAGGATAATATATATTTATAAAATTTAAATTCAGTATTTGTTAAGACTTAAGAACCGATTTCTTATCATTCAAAATTCAATCAATCAATAAAGGATTGGTTTAAAAATTCGTAACAATTGACACAAATAACTTTAAATATTTAAAAAGTTCTATACAAAGATTTGCAAAGAACAAATTTAGCCACTTTTATTTATAATTATTATTGAATTATTTAATTAAATATAAGAATTAAAGTAAAAGATGAAATATCGAGAAATAGACAATGGTAAACTTTTCCGATATTAAAATTAAAACAAACGATAAATTATTAAATTGAATATTATATCAACTACGTGTAATTAAAACTAAAGGAAACGATAAATTATTAAATCGAATATATTTAAGCTAAATGTAATTAAAATTAAAGCAAACGATGAAATATTAAACTGGATATATTTAAATTAAATGTAATTAACATTGAAGCAAACGATAAAAAATTGAAAAGTGATCTGGTGCGCCTAAAATGATCCAACTAAAACAATAGCCCCTTGAATAGCTAAAAATGGATTTTAAATTCAAGGCTCACTTGCTGCCAATTCTGGAACAATGAACTGAATTGATAAATATTAATTTCATAAAACTTATTATTTTATAAAAAATATTTTTTCTTTTGTAAAAAAGACTTTCATACATGAAATTCTCATCATTTTGTTGTATTAATTATCCTCTAAAAATACAAATGGTATGTATTCTACATCCTATTCCTTCCGAGTGTCTGAAATTTGAAGATGAAAAGTTTTATCCTTCAACTGCTGAAATAAGGATAAATGGTACGTATTTGTATCTTCTATAATACATAATTCTAAAGAAGTGATTTACTAAGAATAATGTTTCTATTTGTAGACTTATACATCATTATATTAACATATGATTAATAAATCATAAGAAGATATACTTTAATAGCAGTAATAAATATTTATGTGTACACTCGTTGCCACAAAAATATTCATTATTATAAACGATGAAGGAACTTTTTTTTCACAATGTCCCAATAATATCTAATTTGAACAAATTTAGTCCTTTATTGATGCCGTAAAAACGTTTACCATAATATTCGAGACCATTTATTCTTTTCATTCCACATATACTTTTCATCGACAACCCAGAATCGTTTCTGCCAAAGCTGTTTTCATTTTACTTGGCACTCTTCAGAACTTTTACGCAATAAACTCGGCAGTTTTCTTGGCTTTTCTCGCAAAAAAGCCACACACATCGGAAAATACCACTCTCAATAGTGTCAAACCAATCTATCGTAGCATCACATGTCTCCGGGCAAAACGACAACAACAACAACATCGAAAAATAAACAGCAAAAAATTCTAAAAAATGGAACTTTACAGCTTATCTTTCAAGTAAAGTTTATTCCAACAACCAACAATGCACCAAGCGTGGTTTATTCAAAATTCTGTTGTGAATAAGAAAGTGTGATATAGTGGTTCATCTCCCCTCACTATTTTTTTTTTTTTTTTTTTTTTTTTTTTTTTTTATTTTTTTATCTTAGTCTATTTGTTTATTTATTCCAAAGAATCTTCGTTTTCTTTGCAGTGGAAGATTTTTTTTGTTGTGATGCCGAAGTTCTTTGCTTCAGCCTGTAAGGCAACTACCTAACTTACCATCCAATCCAATCAGCAAAAATATTTTCCCGGAGTTATATTTATATCAGCATTTTTGGGTACTTGGGAATTTTTCTTATTCGTTTTTATTCTTCGTTCTTTTCAGAAGAGTTTTATAAAATTTTGGATCAAAATGGCGGAGGATCGTATTTCCCGAGTATAAAATATCGTGCGTTGAAGCTTTCCTTTTACTTTTTTTTCTTCTTTCGTTTTCGAATTTCAAGTGGAAAAGAGAACGATTTCTAGTGATGCGGAATCTAAATCCTCCTTCCTTTTGTGAAAATTCTATTAATTCGATTTCGATGGATGAACTGATAGAGAGAAGGGGTTTTTCGGGGGAGAAACTGGATGGTGATTTTTATGAGCCACTGGAAAAGAGTTTTTACGAGCAAGCGAAAAAGAAATTTACACAAATTTCGACTGTGATAAAAAAAAAAAAAATTCTCCTCGCTAAAGTCATTTCATTTTTTCGAAAAAATATTTTTTTATTCCTTCTTCGCTTTATTTTTTGAAGGAATAATAAAGGTTTTTCGGAATCAAGATTTAAAGTATTTCTCAGCTTTTAGCGCTACAGTAATAAGTAAAACATATTTAAATAATGTGTCAATGCTACATTCACATACACTACATAAATAACAAACTTGAAGAAGTATGTGTACTGTTTTGTACAAAGTGAAAATCCTACACAAATTTATAAGAGGTTCTAAATGTGAAATTCTTTTCATTTTGTGTGTAACGTGAGAAATATAACCAATAAAATCTTGAATATCTTTTTTAAATTTTAGCTTAATGATTTCCTAATAAAATTTAATCATTTTTTTTTTTTGTTCTACGTATAAAAAATTGTTTGAGTTGTAAGAGAGTAAGTTCATTTAATGATGCATTTTAAATACGTAATTTCCACGTAAATGCATTTTAAGGTACTTTACTACTAATTTTTCCTTGATAAAAATCTCGAAATTAAATCATTCAAACACATTTTCCAAAACATTTCCTTTTCTTTCTTTCCTTCTTTTTTTTTTTTTTTATTAATTTAGAATTAATTCATTTGATCTGTTCAATATATATATATATATATATATATATAATTTTAACCTCAAATTTTTAGTTAGCATTTTTCTCAGCTCTATCAAACCTTCATTTGGGAATAAAAAGTTGAAAAATATACCTCTATTGTAAAACTATTCCTTAAAAAGGAAATAAAAATAAAATCCGACATCAAAAGGAGTTCCGTTAGAATACCAATAGAAACGAGTTTAAATAATTAGTAGAATTCTAATTAAATAATATTGCTGAATTTTATTTATTATTTAGCTTCTAAATTAGTGCGAGTATATAAGAAAACCTCAAATAGTTTGATAATTCCTATTAGAGTGTAGTAAATTTACTTTCCTACTAAGCAAAAAAAATACCAATGTCGGTGTGCCTTTGTGCATTGGAAGACACCTATTTAAGTACTTTGACTATGATACTTTGAATTAAAAAATTTTGATCTTAATCTATAGTTAAAATACAAAACTTTTGAATTCAATTTAAAGACTTCCCCGTGTAAAAGAAAAGCCAGCGAACAAGGGATTCCTTGTTATATTTCTAAAATATCGGAAGCCTTCATTACACTTCTAAGCTTTTAGTATATGTATCAATAAAAAGGGGGGATCTAAAATTTTCGAAGTACCGTATTATGGGGTGAGTTAATTCTGTTAATCATGACTAGGGGGGGACGAGAGGGAAAGGGTTATGATCAAGTGGTACATTTAAAAGTATAAGAGAGAGAGAATCTGACTGATTTATACGCTTCCTGCAGTATTTTCCCAATCTCCGTAATGTTAAAAATGACTATGTTTGAGGAACATTTTTCAAGAATTGACTAGTCCTGCAGTCGTCAAGTTTCTTGCGTGCACTTTTTGAAATGTTATTATTATTTTAATGAGAGATTTTTGCCAAAAAAGTATTTCAAAAAAAAATTTACGGTTTAAAATACCGTTTTGAAAACTTTTCACGTATCATTCCACGTTTAATTTTTTAAAACAATTTATTCAAATTTTAAAAGATGCTCTCACTAAAAAATAATAATACTATAAATGTATACACAAAAATTGATGTCTGTATGATCTGTGTCATTTTTTAAGAAAATATTCCTTAAACTTAGTCATTTTTAATATTACAGATATGGGAGAAAGGCTACCCGGTCAGTTTTGCATAATTTTATAACATCATCAGAACTATGCAGTAAGTTTTACACTTTAATCTTGTTATGTAACTTCAATAAATTTATTAATTTTTCGAGTAAATTAAATATATCTCTTATTCCCAAGACCATTCATTCCTTGATTGCTTTATGAAGAACAGGGAGCAGCATAGACTATTATCCCATGGGACCTTTTTAGCTTTGTAAAGAAATTCATGGACATCACAGTGCTATGAGATTGTTATCATAAAAAAAAAATTTTTTTTTTTTTTCAAAGGACGTTCTCTTTTACAAAAAAACTTGTCTACCTTACCCATATGCTTGGAATGAGATATACATGCCATTAGTAAGGCAAACATTCAACAAATCATAACGGACTACATACGTGTGCTCCTATTCTTTGAATTCAGTAAATAAAACGAACTAAAACCTTGTACCCTATCAATGTGGGTCGATTCCTCTTAAAAATGCTTCCAGGAGTGCATTTCAACAATTTTCAATCTTAAATCATCATCAATATCCCAAAGAATATTTTAAGTACACCATTATTTTAACCAAAACAAACCGTTTTAAAATGTGTTTCTCATAAGTTATACTTCGATTTAAAATCAATATACGACAGAATTAAGACATATCAACGAAAAATTAGCAATCCAACTCCAATATCCCCCCGTCTCGGTTCACCCCTCCCATTTTTCAAGACTATCGACCCCGTTTGCGATTTATTAAGACCTGAACCTTCCAAACAAAGCTGCTGTCAATTCATGGCCCCAAAACAAATACTGGAAAACTTTCATTTACCGATTGCTTCTAATACAGAGTCGATGAAGCAGCTTTCCGATTCAAAATACGTGGAGCCAATAAATCGGCCGACTGTGTCCGAATGGCTATCGACAAGGGGCACGTGACAGATTCGGCCAATTAGTTACGGGGCCCTTGAAAAATATTCCCGCCGCGCTGTCTTCCGTATCTGGTGATAAAAGACGTTTACTTCGGTGATTTATTTACGGTGTGACTGGCACAGCCTTCGATCGCTATGAAATACTTTTCGATTTGTGTCAGCGACAGAACCGCAATTTATATATCATCCATCTCCCGGCATGGCTGCCGAATCGCTCATCGAACAACGCCATCTGGTGGAGAAGAATGGCTTTAGCCACCGGCGGCAACTGGTTGGGCGGGAAAATGGGATAGCGAGTGTGATGGAAGAGAGAAAGTTTTTTTTTAAGTCTTATTTTTAAAAAAATATAAAAAACGATTAGATGTGAAATTGTTTGGGGGACACAGTATAAAAAGCACATCGTTTTTGTGTTTAATTCAATCCGATATTGAAGAAATATGTCAACGGTTCGTGCAAATAAAATCGAATTTATATTGTCTAGTTGGGCTATTAAATTCTTAACTTGATAACAAATGGTTTTCAGTACGTAATGGTTTGGTACTTGACATTTTCATTGCCTGAAAAAAATTTATTTGAAAGTTTTGCTTATAGCTTTCTTATTTTAGTACAGATACAAATTTTTGAATACACTTCCTAGAAAGGCAAAAATTGTTCTTATTCAAGAATGAATTGCCAAGATATATGATTATTAGTTAAATGCTCTCTTGCACTTATCGTCATAAGGTTATTTTCACTTAATGGTAATCGGCCTAATCTAAATTCTCAGAACACTTGCACACATTATTATAAATTAGTGTGAACATGAAAGAATTTATATTTCCTTAATATACTGAAATTTTTATAGTAAAACAGAATTTATCTGTAATATGTTTAATAAAATGCATCAAAAGGATTTCGCTTTAAAATGTATAGTGCAAGGTCTAATTTTATGGAAATATTCAGAATTCTTTAAGGATTTTCATGTACAACAGTGATTTGCTATTCATTATGTAGAAGATTTGTTTTGTAATACAATAAAAGAACGAGAGATGATTGCTTTTCAAATGAAATTTATATACCAAAA
This sequence comes from Nephila pilipes, assembly GCA_019974015.1. Taxonomy (NCBI): domain Eukaryota; kingdom Metazoa; phylum Arthropoda; class Arachnida; order Araneae; family Nephilidae; genus Nephila; species Nephila pilipes. The sequence goes on along the minus strand of BMAW01049878.1, from coordinate 315,460 downwards.
TGTTTAGTTCGCTTCTTTTTTCCTTCCTTATATTCGTTCTTGTACTCAAATCTTAAATTTCTTAATTTCTTCAAACTTCTTTCATTCAGATTGCTTTTGTAGATTCCCAAAATTTTATTATAAGAAAAAGAATAACTTTTTTCTTGTGGTACACGAACTAAGAAATAAATAACAAAAAATTATAAAATTATATTATAAACATGACATCTAATTTGCACATACAGTTCCAACACTTCTATTAATTTATCTTTCCTCAAATGATATAAATATCTTGATAAAATATTGTATGATTTTAAACAATAAATAAAATATGAATTCAAAATATTTTATAAATAGAAATATGCTTATCCATATTTTATTCATTGCTTTCTATTTATGCGAATATAAATAGAAATATGCTTATTTTAGAAACTGTAGAAAACTATGTTCTCATTTACTATTCAGAATATTTAGATGAAACTGAAATCTCACTAAAATCATATATCAGACTATGCATAATCACTCCGTAATATTATCTGTATATTATAGACTGTAATAAATAAAGACTCATTGTATGCGACAGTACCAAACTCCAACATTTTGGTATTCATATTACCAGAGAAATTTGACATATTCCATTCTTACTTTTTGATTTCATATATTAACGTACTGATATATTTAGAATGAACAAATACTCAACTTAGGAAATTTTTTATTACAAGTCTTAAAATTATATTCCAAGTTTAGACCATCTGTAAAAAACACACACACAATTTCAGATATTTGTCACGGTTTCACTTTCAGGGAAATAATATTAACATCATGTGCTCTAACGTAATTAAATATTTTCAACACTAGTTAGTCAATTCGCAAAAAAGGTGAAAATATACTCTTCATAGTGAAATAAACTTTTTTTTATACTTTTAGTTGAATACAGTACTTCTTGGGATAGCTTTGGTGTGTTTACAATTTAGTGTGATAAATACATCAGAACATAGTCTAGTTGTAAATACATCACATCTGTTAAAGGGTTTTCTTATTCGACTCAAACGAAATGGAAATATTCTTTGATTTACAAAAATTGATTTGACATTTAGAATTATAAATGGCGAATTTGCTTACAAAAAACGTTTGAATGAATAGAAAAGAGTATTGTGTTTTATAATTCTTATAACGGTTTTTACTTACAAAATAAAAATGTATGACGTGTATTAAAATAATTTTATACAAATAGTTGAGGGAAATCTATTGGTCCATAATACATAATACAGAAACATACATATTACCTGCAAAAAATTAAATAAATCAATTTTTTTTCATTAGTGGGAGGAAGCAAAATGATTAATTTCATATTTAAAATTCCTTTTACCGATATGCATTTGTATTTAAACCGCGATATTCCAGACTAATCTTATCATAAACCTATAAATAATGATTTTATATTTAGGGAAACTAAAACTTATATTATATAGTTGAAACTGAATAAGATAATTAAAATGAATAATAATGTTTCACAAAATCGTAAAGAGTTCAAAAAATAATTCTTATTGAGACATAACATATTACTACCCAAGTCCTGAAGAAATCCCTTTCTTTTCGATATATATATATATATATATATATATATATATATATATATATAGTAAATATAATATTCTTAATGTGTGTGCGACAAACAAAAGAAGGAAATCTTTGATAAGTTAGCAAAGATAAATCTGCTATCATCTAGGGATTAGTGAAAAGTGATGGACACGCATACATAATAATTATTACTTTTAAGGACAATAATCGGAAATTCAATGCGCGTGTATAAGATTCTTATCGATTTAAAATTATATTTTTTACAGAAAACTGTTTGAATAAATGACTTCTTCGACTTCAATTATTTTTTAATTTCATTTTGATTTGAGTGACACAACCATTACCAATCATTATGTTTAAGGCTCACGTTAACCTTTGCTATTTTAGCAGAAACCATCCCTATTTCTTGTTCTTTCGAATGCACTTTTTTTTTTTTCACATAGATAAAATAATTAAGATTTGAGCATGATAGTAGAAATTCCATAGGATTAATCTTACATTCAGAATATCAAAATGACCGGTAGACGGCAGCCATAATGATGTGCACGAAAATGTATTTTTCTGGAGCAATAAGAACTTCATTCGTGTAAGAAATTTGAATTTTTTTCTACTGTATTATTTGTGCGTTGTGGGAGGTATTATATATAACGAACAACACACACACTATTTTTGTTTTCCGTTAATAGAATTTGATGACATCGTTCCAATGTAAAACTCGAGATAAAATTTCTAACGTTCGAAAATAGTAGTCGAAGAATGCAAGCGAGTAATAAATATTGTAAAGGAAAAAGAGTCTAAAAAACTGTTTTTCAAGTCGCTAAGGTTTAGTATGCTCTAAAAATTTATAATTTTTGAATAAAGATAGTTTTATTTAAGTAGCCCCACATAGTTTGTTAAAATTTTCTTAACTGATCGCTTAAAGTCTTAATATGTGATGATATTATTATTTGGTTTACAGTTACTTAGAACATGAGGATCATAATTTTTGGCTTAAGTGGTAAAAAGGCAGTCACACAATTTTAATTTATTCAGTAGGTTTACTGAACCTTAAAAAAAATTCAGATTATGAAACTAACTTCATTTTTTACCGAAAAATTTTATCTACTTAAGCTCTTCAATAAAGAATTCCAAATAAAACTTCTGTTTAACTTTCTTAAGACAATTTTTATCTCATGAGATAATGAATGTCAATTAAAAAAAAATTCACAAAATATTTCTTGTCGGGTTTAGGGAAGCTGATATGACAAAATGATATTCTTTTTTTTTTAAGTAGTGAATGCGTAATTTATATTTCTGTTAAACTTACTTTTCATGTGTCTTTGAATAATTTTTTGCTTTCATTTGCCTATAATTCCAGTTTCTTGTGCAAATGAATTATACTCCAGCTTATTTTTGACCTCGAAAAATGAGTTTTTTTGCATTTTAATTCATTCGAAGAATCGGCAAGAACATAGATTATTTCTTTTATCTTGAACTTTCCCAGTACTTTCATTTCTGAATGTATCTTTTCAAACGAGTTAAACAAAGATTTCTGACAAGATTCTTACCGTGGGTTGTCAACCTGTCCAATAGAAACACTAATTTAACTTGAAATTACATCTCACTTTTCATCTTTAGCCTTTTAATTATTAGCTTATTTTTGCTGTGGGCTTATCAAACTTTATAGCAGAGAAATGTGTTTCCTTGCATTTTAATAAGGTAGTACCGGATGTCGATACCTCTGTGGACCTATAGATAGAATCTGATAAGTTGCTCGCGGAATGAAAAAGAGAAAAGAAAAAAAATAGATCCCCATAATCCGTTACGACGGAGGAGGGTGGAAGAGAAAGAGTATGCTGTAATAATATTTTATGAGTCGAATATGTTTTTGTTGTATGAAATATGTTTACTATCTAGAAATGATGCTAATCTACTTGTGACAGGATCACGTAAGCAGATGCATTTGGAATAATTAATTATCCTTTACGAAATGGAATGTCAAGAACATTGATATATGTTAAAAATAAGTTTTTTTTGTGCTTCTGGGGTATTTCTGTGTGTGTGACTTCTATTCCGTGCTCAGTAATAAGATAAAATTTTCTGGACACTTTCCTACAGGTGAGCGCCCTAGGATTCTCACCCCCCCTAACACTTTACAGTTGGGAGGTATGGATTTGAAGTTTGTTTATTAACGTAGCACTTAGAAACAACACAAGTTTATAAGCAAAGGACCTTGTAACTCATAGCCCTGGCCAAGTGACGCAGAAAGATCTGAACTGAGACTCCACTCTTCGAATTTCCACGCCACACCAACATGAGAACCTTGAGCATCAACTGATTTAATATGCATCAGCCCCGCTACACGACGGGTAATTTCAGGAGGGAATGTTAAAATTCAAATGAAATTCTGGTAATGACCAGCTTTAATTTTCTTTTTCTAGCATTTTTAAAAACTATTAACTGCGGCCCTGGTACCTGGGCATGACATTAAGATCGTGGTCGGTGCTAATTCGGTCCAGTCGTGTGCTGATGCTTTGGTCTTCCTAAGGACTCGTAGTGAAGCAGGGTGGATGAACGTTAAATCTGTTGGGTCTGAAAACCCTCACGTTGGTGTGGAGAAGATTTGGGTATCAGCTCAACTGCCGACGTCGTCATCTGGCCTTAGTTACATTACATACATGCATACACACACACACATATATATATACATACATATCACTGAAGGTATTGCTTATTTTCGTAAAATGGAAAGCAAGTTATTTTCGAATAGTTTTCCATTCTTTTGTTTTATTACGACAACCTGATATAAATTATTTATAAAATATTGACATATAATTATTATTCATTATATTTGTGGTCACGGTAGACTTGTGATCATAGTGATCGTGGTCATCGACTCATGCCTAAAAATTGTTTTTGTCGAGTTGTGGACTCGAGCCCTGATGTCACTAAAGACCCATCGTGTTGAGGGGCTGATGCAGATAAATTTGGTCGAGGTTCCAAATCCTCTCGTTGCTATGCTGTGAATGTTTGGAGAGAGAGTTGCTAGCTCAAGCTTTGTCCTCGTCACATGATCGAGGTTCAAAATTACGATCTTCGTCTCCAAAACGCTTCTCAGTGCGATGTCAGTATACAAATAAAACGTATTACATGTTTCACTATTATGGATTTTATTGATATAAATATTCTAAACAATAATATTAAAATATAGAATAAATAATTTCATTTCTCTACAACTATAATTGAAATTAATTAAATTATATATAATTATAAAGTAAAATTTAAATAAATGTTAGTTAAATATATATACAAACAAAATACACTTTTATATATATATATATATTGTTATTATTATAGAAATTTATATATTATAGGAATCAGTATTATCTGATGAAACAATTTTTCGTTAGCTCTCACACACAAGTCCAGGGAATGAAAAATTTAAAAATTAATTGATTCAGCATTTAAAACTCATAATATTTTTAGCTACCAAAGGGCTTTTGTTTTCATACAACTATAATAAAATATCGTCATTGACTACTTTTTAAAATAAAGTGTTTGAGACACATGACTTATTTAATTAAATTAGATCTCTTCCGATCATTCCACACAATTGTTTTAGTTTAAATTGTAATCACCTCATTGAAGTGTTAGTGTTAATATATATATATATATATATACATACATATTTTATTTATTATTTTTAAGACATTTAATTTTTAACTTTGTAGAACATTGCATTACAATGAAAATTCATTTTATGTTATAACATAAGATGAGATGGGCTGAAATGCAATTGCTTATGAATTTTCTTTTCTAATGTGGATCAAAATGTTACAGTAGAAAATATTACAGAGAATGCAACCCTCACAAAGATATTTTGTAATTTATTCACTGAATTCAAACTGCAATATTAGGACTATTACGCTTCGGAATTCTTTGTCCGTTCCAATTTCTGTTCTTTCTATCAGAAGATTCAATGACAGTTTTCTATTTCATTTCATCCAGATCAATTATTTGAATTTTCAAATTTAGAGCTAGGTACTTTTTTTTACCTCTTTAATTAACTTTTACGTTTAAAAATTTCGTAAGATTTTTTTATGTATAATATCTTTAAAATTACTGTTAGCTTTGTTTTTTAAATACTGTAATGAAATAAATACTATAATAAAACATTTTTTTTCCAGAAAAGTGATTTCTATTTTAAGATTATTTGTACACTACATTTATATTTTATTTAAATTGTAAACTGCGAATGTGTATGCAAGCCTGTTATTGGCCTTTTTATACCTTTTCCTGCAATGAAAGTTCTTGAAAATTTAACAAAATAATTATAAAGATAAAGATACCTATATTTCCATTTATAATTATTGAGCTTGATTGTGTAATTTATTAGTTTCAAAGGATAAGCATATTAATATTGCAAAGAAATTCCGATTCGTTATTTTAATTACATTAGACGTACATTCAAAACAGAATGATTCATTTTCTTTCCTTCTTTTATTCAATCAAAAACTAGAAGAAGAAAAAATTGTAAGTAACCATTTTTCAAATTCGAATTTATTGATGTTAATTCTATTTCTGTCTTCATTTATGGAAGAAAAAAAACTTGAATTTATACATTTAAATTACAGCTTGAAAGTGGGACTCGTTCTAGAAGTAAAAAAATATATGGCGTAAGGATTTGAAAGAAGCAACATTTTTGTCAATGATAAGTATAAATACACATGAGCAAAATAGCTTATAGAGAGCTAAGAGTCCAAAGGATAAGCTTGGTTAAAAGGTACTTTTTGAAATTTATATATAAAGACCATAGACTTGAAAAATCAAAATAAATAAATAAAATTAAATAAAAAATAAATAAATAAAAATAAGAATAAAAAATAAGTAAATAAAATAAAATAAATAATAAATGAATAAAAATAAAATTAAAAAATAAATAAATAAAAATAAAATAAAGCTTCAGTAAGTAAACTGATTTAATACAAGTAATTGTGTTAATAAGCTTTCCAGTTTAGATAAAATTGCTGAGAGATTTCCATCCTTATATGTACAAAATCCATTCACACATTTGCTTTCTTTGAGGGAAAGATGTCGGAAGCCATTCAGACTTCACGGACTCTCTAGTATAAGCAAGGCTCACTCATTTGCGACTCCTTTGTGTCTTTATTTGTGTGGGAATCATCCCAACTGCCACCGCCCTTTTTTTGCTAGAAGGGCACATTCAAATAAATGGTTACTATGAAATATGCATGTTTCAAACCCCAGGAAAAGGCTGGACCCGCAAAAACCAAGATAAAAAACTTCTACTCATTTCGTGTCTTGAACCCGAGTCGATAGGAGTTTGCATGGCAGGAGGCAATAAAGATCTTCGCCAAGGTTTCAAATCATACCCTTACAGAGCATGCGCACACAGTTAAAATATATATTACATGTCCAGGTTTCTTTTTAGGGCTGGACACGACTCTTATTAGGTTATGGTTGACATTTTCATCTCGGGGGGAGGTGTAGAATGTACTTAGAATTTGACACAAAACAGGTCAATTTCAGAAGTCGGGTTTTACGTCTCAATTCGCTCCAAACGTCCAAAGTACGTGAGAAGAGGCAGTTTTCTTTGAATACTGTCTCGATTAAGACCTCTAATAAAGGTGGCATTAGAGTAACAGCTTGGGGACATTGGGCGCTTTTTTTTTCCTCCTCCCTCGTGTGTATTTCGTTTCGTAGATTAGAAAGTTGGATGAAAATTGCTTTTTTTTACTGTTCTTCTAACTTTTGTTCTTTTTTTTTTTTTTTTTTTTAATTTACAAATGGCGTCATAAATGTGTAATGATTTTGATGACAATGGCATACTACGTGTCTTTTTATGAAGAAATTAATGAAGTCGAGAAATGCGAATTGTGGAAATTTGGAGAACAATTTCTAGGGTGTATATATATATGTGTGTGTGTGTGTAATTAAAGAAGTATGTGAAGCTGTATATAATTTGTAAGCTTGAAGCAAGTAAGAAAATGCTTTAATTTTTGTTATAACTCTTAAAATACCAAAAATAGAGTGAACTGCTCACTAGCTGAAAAATTTAATTAATTTTTTTTATTTCTCAAGATAAAAAATAATTATCTTCTCGGTTGATTAACGAGGGATGTGGAGGTTTATGACGACATCCTATTACCCATCTCGTCTGTCTACTTAAAGAGACAACTTACATCAACTTAATTTCAAACCCCCATAGACAATATTTATATGAAATTAAAATAGTCGATTACCTTCCAAAGTATGACCCGCTGATAAAAGGATGATGCTATCAAACAAATTATTTTTTTTCTGTCCACGAGTATTAATAACTTCTGTAATCTATCAAAAAATACGCTTATCAGAATACGTTGCTAGTACCTCCTTCAAGTGTTTAGTTGCCCCGACAGAGTTGAGTCCAAATCGTATCAAATCAACTGTACACCGCAAGGAGATCACATTAACACCCTTCCTATTACCGTGACCTTTGAATTCTTCCAATTCCATTCTCTGCCGCTTTTATACGATTTGATTGTATCTATTCACTTCACTTCTAAAGTTTACTTCAGTTGCATTAACCCGTTTCATTTAATTGGGAAGAAGCTAGGAACTTAAATAAGAAATCAGAAAGAAGCTTCAGATGTTAGTCAAAGAGAAAATTCGTGAATATCCTATGTTCCAAGTTTATTATTCCTGTCATTTAGAAATATATTATAAACATATCAATAACAATTATCAGTTAAAATAAAGCACATAAAATAGCACCATTTTTCTTTCAAATTCCAAAATTTCACAATCATACATTTATAGTTTGAAAAAAGTGTTGGCTATCATATGGGGGCTTAAGGCAAAAAATTAAGGGATATTTCATACAATGAATTTTAAATAAGAGTTTTTACCTAAATTACAGAATAGTCTATAATAATAAAAAGAAATGCATGTTTTAATATTATACTCTTGAATGAGAAAGATTATATTTTAGAGAAATAATAACACACTGCACTTAAAGAAATTATTCAGTTTAGAGGAAACCATATGCTTAAAAAGTAAATTAATGATCACGCGAATTTTAACGGATTTCTTGCTACATTGACTAACTAATTGTATTTTTATAACTAGTTTGATTGATAACTAATCACTTCGAATCGATTTACATCGTTTTCTTTTTTTTTAAAAAAAAAAAATCTAACATTTAATCTTGATTTTTTTTTGCAGCATAATAAAAATTACATACTACTAATTTCAAAAAAAATTATCGATGGATTTCAATATTTTTTTATTCAAGATTATAAACAACTAACACGGTTAATTAAAATACTTGTTTAAAATTGTCTCGTTATTCGTACATCAGTAAAATTCTCCAATCAAATAAAACCCACGACCTCTTTCATTACAAAGGACAACGATCTAATCCCTCAATCGAGAAGGACACAAGACCTCCGATTCCTGGACAATGTCCAAGAGATCACCAATTAAACCATCCTCACCCCCAACCCTCCCAATAAATCACCTTCCCCCGCACCGTCCTTCAACAATCAGAAATCCGAGCCACTGTCCGACGCTGGGCAGGGGCCGAGATTTAAATTTTCTGCAGCAGTCAACTCCGTCCAGCTGCACGGAGAGAGAAGGGGCCCAGCATATTAATAGAATGACACCGAGTCGACATCATTTATACTCGAATTAATTGGCCCAATGCGCGATCACGCACATCAAATCCACTTAGCATCGGGAACAGGCGAAGGCATCCAATCAGATGCAATCATCATTTCTCAACGCGCCCCAGACTTTGGACATGAACGCCTCGTAAATTAGACGCACTTAACGACCGGTCTGCACCCCTTTGCCTCGACTTTTCCTGATTACAGAGGTCGAGATACATATTAGCCCTGGTATCCCTCCAATGATTTGGACCTCGAGAGGACACGGTATCCTCTTATGGGTAATTAGTCAAGAACTCGCACGCTGAAATTGCAGAGGAACTCTCTCTCCCGCTCTACTGTTTGCCCACCAGGAGAGACGGCCATACATCTCGATGACAGGCGTTTATGCCTTTCTCGGGAATGCAACCTCACATACACACGTCTTCGTTAGCACAGTCCGGCCGGCCTCTGGACTCCGGACTGTAATGGGATGGCGGGAGAATGGGTCGCAGGGGTATTCGAAGGTGGAGATTTCTCTCGCGCCTTTTCTTTTTTCAATTAAATGACTCGCAGTTTGACGAGTTAATGATAGAAACTTTTAATTACTGGAAAGAAGTTAGGACCTCAGTGGTGGGCAGATGACCGACAGATGAGGGCTTTGGGGGTGGATCTCGTCGTTGACCTTCGCGCGACATAATAGGGGCTGTTGCACTCTGAATTTCACTAGCCCTCAAAGGCTTTGTGTGGTATGGAGAAGAAATTCATGGAGTAGAGAGATAATTAACAACTGTGACGTCCTTATGAGAGGGCAATTAAAAATGTCAACATGCACTTCTCGTATCAGAGGTGGTATTATTTAAAAAATTTAATCGTACTTCTTTTTTTCTCAGTTTAAATAAATCACTTACCTATTTTCAAACATTCGAATAAATCATTGTTTTTTCCGAAGCTTATTTAGACGTCAGTTTTATTAACGCAAGGTCACATTGCCCCAAACACTTACCGATAACCAAGCGTATCATATATTCGTAAATCATTGCTGTGATTGTGTATTATCGTCGCACTGAGAAATAACAAGAGGGCTATTGTGGACGCACCTCATAATAATGCACCTCGGTCAAGTGACGAGGGCGACACCTGAGTGGGCACATCTACATTCCGTCAACGGGAGGATTTCAAGTGCATCAGCCCTGCTACATGATCGAAAATCACAGTTACAAATGTATATCAGTGATTTAGGATCAGGTGAAAGAAGGGAGGAAAAGATAAGTATTAACAAGGAGATGATTTGAAAATGAAGAAAAATCACCAAGTCGTCCCAGGGATGCTCCACCCGTATTTATCAGAGACTGTAAGCTCCATGGGCAAGAGAAAAATCACTTTAATACGTTGGGATTGGAAGTTGCGTTTTTACTAAACCATATAAGCCACTGAGGTTTTGATTTAGATGAATAAATGCACTAAATATCTGACCAGTGGATTTTTGTAACCAACGTCTTTATTTTGATTTAACTGGGCTATACTTCTTATCCTCCAAATTTTTACAGCACATTGTATAAGGTCCCACAGTTACAATAGATTTTCAGATCTGTGGGAAATATTATTCGTCTAGCCTTTGAGGACGTCTGTAAACGCGTATGATTTGATATAATTTTAATTACAAGTCGAATTATGTTACAATGAAATTCATTCCACAAAAGACTTGCATCGAAACAAATATATTATTATAATCACGAAGAAAAAAAAGCAAGTTCAATTGCGGAAGTCAATATTTCATGAAGTAATTAGTCACTGAAATAAATACTTCTACTCCACAGGGCATCGAATTAAACCGATTTTGAATCAGTACTTAAGATAGAGCATTCCAGATAACTTCTGTTCAAATCCAAAACTCATCTATATGAGTATTAGTTATTTTACAAACATCACGAGCGAGTGGCCGACCGATTAAATACCCCACGGGCTTAATGGGTAGCATATCCAGTGATAAAGCAGGCCTTGGAAGGAGCTGTATCTGTTGTGCTGGAAGGAAGACTTGAGAATTCCTAGAAATGTATGGACGATGATTGTTTTGTTGAAATATGTATTGTTTAAAGAAGGAATTCAGGTTCCTAAAATTCTCCAATGTAACGGTTGCCGTTGAAATTATCCACTATTAGCAGCTCAGATCGCCCATGATACCCAATGATACTCCAAATTATCCTACTTGGCGTTAATCCAGTATGATTTTGAATAAAGCACTCCGGAAGGAGGCATTCTCCGAAATAGTATCTAACACGAATGTGGTCATTACTCTACCCCCAGTTTAAGGCGATAGAAAAGACAACTTGTTGCAAAGCATGTTCAAATTGCATGTTCCGATCTTTTGCATGAAGAATTCTGTACAAAGAGACTTTTGCAAGAAGAATTCTGTACAAAGAGACTTTTGCAAGCAGTCCACGGTGCAACAGATGTCTACAAATTGTTGAAGCAGACAATGACTCATATGTATCAGTGCTCCTATGTTACGCAACCTTTAGTCGTCCACTGCTGAATTTTCAACATGTCCTGTTCTTTCAGTCCACTATTTCTACACTAGCATCACTGCCGTGGCACTGCAAGCAATACGAGCTATTTTTTGCATGAATCGAAGCTGCTGTTTTGCTGCTGTTTTTGAAAAATTTTCTTCACGAATGATAATCATTAATCCCCTGGAGTCAATTGGTCATATGGCGTCCTGTGATATCGTCGAGGTATCGTGGGATCTTTTGAAACGCTTACCACTGGCATATTCATAGACTATTTTCTACATCCCGTTACAGCTATCTATTTAAATAGTAAAATCAGCGATTCGGAGGACACGGCTCAGTTCACGCTTACACGATGACTGAAATTTTAATTATTTGAATAGAATACCCTTATTTACATTCACTGTAAGTTTCAACTCACCCCCGTGATTCCTACATGGTGTTTCAATTTTAATAAACGAGAGTGAATAAAAGGAAGTCGGGTATTTTTGCTTATGAATTAATAGCAATATAAATATAAAGAAATGGAAATAAGATGGTCTTATTTAATTCAACTTTTTTAAAATTTCGTTAGAAAGACAGAATTTGATGCTTCAGTATAAGATTTTAAGTTCATATTCCGTGCGTTAGAGTATCGCAATTTTCTTTTAATATAAATCAAAAATTAATGTAATATTATATCCTTTAACTGGAGAATTTTTTGGGATCTTTTTATTAGTATTCGTAAGTTATTCATTATAGGTTTACCGATGAAATATGCTTATCGCATTTCCTAGTTTTAGTTTATTGTACACAGAGATAGTGCATCATATTAACCTTTATATTCTGAATAGGTCTGAATCGACTTATTTCTAAAATTTATTCCATAGTAGCTCCCATGGAATTTAATCATGACATCTTATATTTTACGTATTATTCAAATAGATGAATATTTTTAGTTTAAGACTTTTTCAGTCTTGTAAAATTGGTATTTTGCCCTTAAAAAAAGTAAAAAAAAAATTACATTTTAAGGGACTGGGTATAGCCGACCCATATCAGCAATATGCATATAAATACATATAAAAATAAATTTAGTATTTTTAAATGGACTGGATTTCAAATAATGTCTGACTGATGCCATATGATAGAGAAATATCTTCCTAATTTGGTTTTCAACCAGAAATGACTAGTGTTTCACATGGGCCAAAAAAAAAATTGAATCGATAATTCCCTTTTCACCTATGCACCCTGAGGTTATTAAGACGAGAAAGATTAGAAGCCACGTATAATTCAATGTTATAAAAACTAAAAGTAAAGTAGGTACGACTGATAAATTAGCTGCCGCGTATATATTCAAAGAGGAATGAATTGGATACGGACTGGGAATGAAACTGAGGTGTTTACTATGCACTTGACTTGGCTGCAATAAGCGCATTTGTTGTTTTTAGGCAAGTAAATCTCTGTTGCTATCAAAACAATCTATAAAAAGGTACTTGGCAAACAACTGAATAATCTTCATAGAAATATTAAGATGAAAAAATTTACATACTAATAACAACAAAGAAGAAACTGGCAATTGCTGCATAATAAAAATAAGAAATTATTACGACATACGAAATAGCATGAAGAGCATGCACCCCTAAGAGACAAACGTGAACGAGGTGGGTTTCTTGCTCAATCTTTCTTTACCAATAACGTATAAATGCGTGCTCTAAGTCATGTTAGTCATTCAAATAATTATCAAGAATAATGGATGCAAAACGTAATGAATCTGAATTTTTTGCAAAAATTCCATTACTTATCGGGGTTTTAATACTCAAAATCGTTTAAGAACACGAGATTGAATGGTTAGAAGGGTAAGGAGAGGGAAGAGTAGGGGAGTTATAGAAGATGAAAAATGAGGTGTCTATTTTAATAAATCCAAAAATGTACGAAATAAAACTGTATAAAAATACGTTTTGTTTGAGCTAGAATAAATATAAAACACAATGATCTATTCATATTGACAAATCCTAACTTATTTTCTACAGAATATGAAGATTAATAGCTGATTCAATATTGAAATTATGATGGGGTTGTAATAAATTACTTATAAACATTACTGTACGAAATACTTGATATAATCGAACGTGTTAATCTTTTCCACAGATTTATATGGCATCAGTAGCATTGTGGTCATTGTTGTAAGATCGTAATCGACGAGATTTCAATCAAGCCAGAGTTCGAATCCTGCTTCCTCAAAAGACATCGTGTAAAGAGCTGACACACGTTGAATCTTTCGAAGCTCCACATCCTCCATTTGGCAAAGTGCGGAAGTTAAAAGACGGAGACCTCGTCCCTTCACCGAGACTCAAAATTACGAGGTCCGTCGCCAATAGCCCTCGTGTGCTTCTAAGGTCGATGTTGATAAACTATCAATCAAAAAAATTTAACCCTTAATTTTAAAGTTAGTGTTGACTCTGTAACTAATCAATCGACTCATAAACTACGAATTAAAAACAAGTACTAGAATATTTCAATTAAAAAATAGAAATGAGGTAAAAATTAGCGTTTACAATCTTGGCAGTTAAAAAGCGTGCTTTCCTTGAATAGCCTTGTTGCAATAGTTGCATACGTACTTTGCAATTCGGTGTTTTTTAGCCGCACTTTTAGTCGAGTCTTTTGTGTCCCTCCCTTATCTTCCAAAATATATCTTTATTTTGATGGAGTTTTGCAAATTTCTGCACGTTATCGCTAAAAATTAGACTATTCGACGATGATTGTAGCAAATCTCGAAAAGTAATAAGTGTACGAGAGTGCTTGTCACCTTCGTTTTTCTCAGTGTACTAGTTATGAAGGTACTGTGAGTGAGAGAGGTGGTGTGAGGGCAACATTTCGAATTCGCAAAACTGGCAGGAGTCAGTGACGTTTGTTATACGAATGTTTAGTAGTTTAGGGTTAATTTCGAGATATTTTTTTCTACCAGAAAATTTGGTCTCCTTTTGAGTTTTGATTCGTATTATTAGGCAAATACAGTCCTAAGGGTATCGTAGCATAACAATAGTCTTGAAATTTTCAACAAGATCACCCAATTTTCAGTTATTTCTTAAGATTTTGATAATGAATAATTTAAGATAATGTATCAATCGTTAGGTAAAAAAAAATACTCAATTTCTTATATGAGAATTTTATTTCAATCTATTAATAACTCAAGCAGAAATTTCTGAATGTATTATTAAATAGTGAGAGACTTCCTTTGGTACTTCCTTGATTAACGCTGATTCAATAAAACTCAATCACTTTGTTTTGCCAAATTCATTTGGTATTTTCTTGCCGTCTGCTACTAAATCTGTTCATTATGTACTTCCATATTGAAAAAAGAAAATAGAGAAAAATGAAGAAAAGGTGTATATATGTATATGAATTTACTAATGTTTTAAGCATGTGTATATTATTATGTATGATACACAATACTTTCGAGTTATGTATATTATAATGCACGATTCATAATAATTATAAGTGTTAATGTGCGTACGTAATATGCCAAACATACACATTTGCATGTATTTATTTTGTAAATTAGGTTAGGTGGAAAAGCTAGTAATTTATTCGCTTTGACCACTTGCAAAATATTAATTAATTTTTTGCTTATTCAAAACCCTTAGAAAACTCTTATATTATGGTAAGAAAAGACTTGATCGTCATAACAAAAATGAGCTTTTCTATGTATGCAAGTTTATGTATTATGTAACAGACATTATACCATACAAATGATTATAAAATAACTTAAAATCAATGTAATATTTGTTTATTTGAAGTCGCTAATGACTATGCTTCAAAATGACCTCGTTGAACGCTATTTAAATGACGCTTTGTAATTTAGGAAAGTATTCTGAGCGCTTTACGAAGCCATACTGTATGATATACAGTTCATACATCAAAAAACTAAACTCATTGCTGGTAAAAGCAGGTATGTGAATGGTAATACAAACACACAAAATTTCTATTTCTTTATCACTATAAGAAGATAAATTTTTTTGGTAGTAATATGTGACTGTATGTAGTCTGTTAAGGCTGTATTCGCCTAGTGTCAAAAAATCTGATCGAACTTCGAACAAATTTTTAGGCCAAAAATTGCTCCAATTTGTGACGTTCTAACACATACATCCGTTTATGATGCAGTAGTCCCAAAAGTTTGGAGCATTCCAAAATATGCCATTTCCCCCTCGAATACGTAAAGTTGAAAGGACACTTTCCCTGCAGTATTAGAGACGAAACTTGGAACACTTTTTACACCAGAAAAATGGCCTAGATTCATATAAAAATTAGTATTATAAAATATTCAATTGTCTAAAGGATTGCGATGTCAGAATGTAAAATTAATGTCTAAGCGGAAAAAGTGTTCCAATATCGGACCCTATTCTTTATCATTATGCGAGGAAAGTCTTAACTTTGTACTTCGAAATTGTTTCATAATGAATTGCTAGAGGAAACGAAGTGTACATACGAAAAAAAAATGTAACTTGGAAAAAATGGTAAAAGTCTTTTCCGTTAATTCCCTCTTGCAATTGCCATATACATACAACACACGAAAGGAAACCGAAAATTCGCACTCAACCGACAACAGCGAACGAATTATTGATGAACAAGTGCGTCTATTATTATAAGCTGAGCTCATCATTAGGTATGTCACCAAGTACCCATAACCGAATACATAAATTTCTCCGTCGATTCAGTAACAGTTTGGGGTCGCAAGATATCTAAGTAATCATAACCTAATGAAGCTTCTAGAAGTACCTTAATTCAGTTATCATTATGTCTCAAGTTTTATATTAGCATATGATTTTAAGATAATTAAGCAGATATTAGCAAAATAATATAGTTTAAATGAATAAAATTATCAATTCTATTAAAAATTATGAAAATATTATATTCTTTTTTTAAATGTAAAAAATAATTGTTAATAGATAATACAATGGGGAAAAAACACATTTCCCAATTCTTAAATAAGTAATACGAGGATGTTTCAAAAACTATCTATTTTTGAAGACTGATGACGTTGCTAATGTAAGTTTGTGTCACGATTATGTGCCGTCATCTGTTAAACGGCACCAAAATGAATTTTGCACTGATTCATAAGTTAGTTTTTATTGCTGACACGTCGAGTTATCACATCGAAAAGACCTAGATTCCTTATTACATAACATAAATCAAGCAACAGTTATAACATTGGGTTGCTTCCGATGAATCTAGTCCAAAGAAAGCAAAGATGGTCTCAGCAGCCGGAAAAGTTATGGAAACGATATTTTTAGGTGCAAATGGAAGCATGGACTTCTTAGAAAAAGGGGAAATGATCACTGAATAATATTACAGAGAATTACCCAATTTCCAATTCTTAGTAGGGGTATTTTTTGGATCTACCTTCTATATGCGCCTGAATGATAAAATATACATAAGATAATGCTGACTATTGTAATTCCCAAATGCTTTATTGTATTAACTTTCAACATATACTGAATATCAAAAATAGAATAATGGTTTGGTTGAATTGAATTAAATCCACAATCAATGGACAAGGTTGGTTTTTGAGCTACAACTTTCTCGTAGACCCTAGTAAAAACCTTGAAGCTGTTACCATTTGACATACAAAAACCTCTATTATTCCTCGAAAAAGATCTTGATGTCACTAAAAACCCACCATGTAGAAGGGCTTATGCACATTAAATCGATAGAAGCCCCAAGTCTTCCAATGGCGTAGTGTGAAAGTTTGGAGGGGGTGGTGATAGAGCTCAGATGTCGTTCCCGTCACTTGAACGAGGTTCAAAATTATGAGTTCCGTCGCCAACAACCATCATGTTACTTCTAAATGCTACTTAATAAGACTGTCATTCAATCAATCAAAAGCCACAATATGAAAATCAATTTTATTTTAAGTACGAGGCAAACTTTTTCATGTTTAACGTGAACATGTATTAATATAGCTTCACTTGTAGATGCTGATGACTGAAAAAATAGAAAAAAAAAAAAAAAAAAAAGAATTCTAGAACACATTATTTTAAAAAACACCTCACACTTTTCGTTAACTTTATTATTAAACTTAAAATTATTGCACTTATAAAGAAATAATTAAATTTTAAAACTAAAAATAATTTTTTTAAAAAAAAAGAAACGTTATTTCACATTTTAAATTTTTTTTTGTTAGATTCAAATTCATTTTTGCAAAATTTTGATACATGAGTGTGTTTTCCATCATTATTAATTCTATATTAGCTATAATTTCTCAAAAATCATTTTGAAAATGAATTTTATAATTAAAAAATATATACCACGAAATTTTTAAAGGGAGAAAATTTCTATGAAAATTAGTTTTGTTTCATTAATTTTTCCTACTTTTTTTTTAGACGGAATGAAATAATTTATGCTCCAAAATTCGACTGCAAAACAAGTAAACATACTAAAACATAATTTTTTTTTTCAAACACAGAGGTTTTTTTCATTTTATCTTATTTTATCTTTTCTAATTCAAATGTTCAAACCTGTGGATGTCAAACTAACAAGTATTTTTTTAGATCAGTTTCGCTATGACTATTCGCTATTAATTCTCAGCAATTTATGAAATTTATGATAATAAAAAATATAAATAATGGGGACATTAAGAAATTCATTGGAAAAGATTTAATGACTCTTATTATAGACTAAATCACTTGATATCGTATCATTAACTGCAATGATGCCATTTCGTGATCAAATAAATTTTGCATCAGGTTTAATCATTCGAGAAAATGATGAATTCAAAATTTGTTTTGCATTCACCATTGGCTATTGAAACTGTTAAATAAATCACAATTGGCTATTTAAACTGTTAAAATAATCATTAAACATCCAATTCGCTCAAAAAAATGTCAACTGTTTTCCTTTAGGTCTTTTTTAAAATATTTACATAAACAATTAAGCTTTTTGTATTGCAAGTAATCTGATAAGAAAACAAATTATAGTTTCGTAAGAATTCGCCTTGCCACTAATTATTTTTTTTATTTGCAATAAATAAATCTCGATGTTTAATAATTGATGTGGTTTTGTTATTTTCAAAAATCGCTTTGATGAATTTTTTGGGGAGAGGTAAATAAATTTGTTTAAAGGAAATATCACAAAGCAGCTAAATCATTTCAATTAAGTGGTATTATACGAAAATGTAAAAGAGACGCGGAAATTGTTTTGATTAAAATAAATGAATGAGCACGAGATGAGGCTTATAAGTCATTAAATAATAAAGTTGAATGAAAAATTAAAGAAATATTGAACATAAAATGCACACCTGTGGGCTATTCGCGAGTTTTTCTTCCCTAACTTCGTTTTTTTTTTTTTTTGAATCGCATAAAATAACAATTTCTTGCCTCCAGAAGGAAATGGGAGAAATTAATGTGATGGCGTGTAATGAATTGAATTAGGAATAGTGATAGAAAAGCAAAATAGAATTGAAAGGAACGAAAAAGGAGACCGATGATAACGACAAGCTGATACATATTTATGAATTGGAGTGAATAATTGTAATTAATAATTTGGAAAAAAGTTAGTTTTGGAAGTGACTCCTGATTAGAAGAATAGGAATCGAGAAGTTAATAGGGCCTGCTATAATCGAGAAGTGATTGAATCGGAATGAATTATTTGGTAAGCTAAGACTTTATTATTTGAACATAAACTAGGATTAACTGAGCTATCTTGACGTATCTTCAATTATAATTTTGAACTTATTGACTATTTCATTAGATTTTAAGATGAGAAGTGAGGTGAGAGATTGCTTATTAATCTCGCACTTAGAAGGAACATGGAGGCTATTGGCGACGAAACTCGTAATTTTAAATCTCTATCAAGTGACGAAGACTAAGTGGCAGGTACCTGCCTCTTCAAACTTCCACACCACTCAAAGAGAGGACTTGAGACATCGATCAGATTTAGTTTGCCTCAGCCCGCTAAATCAGGTCTTGAGTGGCATCAGGGTTTTCACCGTTGATTCGACGAAATGATTGCCAGCCACGAGTCCGCGACCATGACCACTGGGCTACCGCGGCAACAGGATTTTAAGTTGGTTGCTAAATTAAACAATCAAGGACAGCCATTAAGGGTGTTATGGAAGATAAACGATCAACTAAATATCAAGTATAGAATTATAACCTTTTTCTTCTCATCGTAAAGTTAATTTCAATTTTTATTTGATAGCCTTGTTATACACATTTTGTAAGTATTTGTGACTAATAAATGGCAAATAAAATCATACACAAATAGGAAGGTAGTTCAAAAAGTACCCGTGTTAGGAATGGGAAACGGGAAAGGAGTATTATCCAGTAATCGAAGCCAGCCTTTTCCTAACAAATCCATAAATATGACACCCTTCTCATCTCAAAAAATCGTTGTTTTGGCTCTCTTTAACAGATGAAAGCACACAGATTGTCTTAGTAGCACCATCTATCGTAAGAAACTGGTACTTTCTGAACCACACATGTAATTGTATCAACAAAAGATAATTTTTTTCTGTTATTCGAGTATTCTTTGCTTTTTTTAAAAGCTGCAAAACGAAAGCGTTCGGTACTTAATTTTTCATATTTGCTTTCTGCTTTTAAGAAAATGAACTAAGGGCTCAAATATATGTTTTCTTGCATATATGTGTAGTTATGAGTATGTTTGCATCCGTAAGAGTGAGGTAGATGTAATGCATGAAAAACCAATCATAAGGCATTCCTCTGTCACTTTAAAATTTGAATTTTATTTTAAAGGAAAAAAACTATAGTCTTTCTGTTAAATATTTGGCATAATCACGAAATTTCTCATTTAGAATACATTCAGTAAAAGCGAATTAAATTGTTAATATAGTACACGTTTTATTATTTTACGATTTGTTACAGTTAAATGTTTTATATGTATCAAAGTTTTCATTTTCTGAGATAAAATACTTCAATTTTTAAGTAAACCTTCAAATTATGTTTCTGTGCTAAATAATTAGGTATAATAAATAATTTTTTTTAACTATGGAGGTGGATCAAATATAAGCTAGATATTTTTTGTTAGAGGCAAAAGTTTTTGTCTCTTGTATTTTTCCGTATTATCTAAGATAAACTATTTAAATTTAATTAATCGTTTGGTATATTTTCTTTCTTCATATGATCTGTTTAATAGGTAGCTCTCTGAAACAAAATGGTCTAGTATGGAATTGTACCCCAAAAGTGAAACTGCTCCAATAGAAGCAAAAATTAGGTTAATTGCTGAAAAGGTTCTGTCTTCTGTGTTTTGTAGATTCACAGGGTATTATGTATGTCGATTTTCTACGTTATCGAAGTACAATCAATGAAGTATATAAATGTGAACATTTGTAGGTGGTTGAAAAAACATTTCGGTCCAAAAGGCGTTCTATTACGATCCGCAAAGTTCTGAAGGACATCATAAAAACCTGCTCAGCTAGTGCAATGCAAGAAAAATTTAAGTAACTTCACTGAACAGTTCTCAAACATCCTTCCTATATAGACCGAACTGAGCTCCTTCGGACTAACTTTTGTCTCGACGTCTAAAAGAAAAGTTCAAAAGTTCACCTTCGTGATACAAATCTATTATATAATTTTTTGAATGACTCTTTGAATTACTCCTTTTAACTCTGATTTTAGATATAACCGTCTTTTGTATTACGAAGGGAATCATTAAAGCGAAATATTGTTGTAAATTTTTTAAGCTATTGAGCACTGTCAGATGTTTCAAAGCAATTTTTAAAAGAGAGTGGAAATATTTTTTAAGAAATTCAAAGAAAGAAAAGTTTTTATTTGTTAGTTCAATTTAGTTTGACATATTACAAACAAAATCGAGATAATACCAAACAATGAAAGTTTCCTAATTCAAGAATTCTTAGGAAAATTCCAATTTTCTCGTTATTTACTTAATTAGGTTGACTTGTTTCCCAAGATAATTTTTTTTGAGGATCAATTCCCTAAGAAGAGAAACAAAAGGAAAAAAAACTTTCTACGTGTTACTTTGACAAACGTGTAAAATAGTCAGTTGCAAAATGTGTTAAAAATGGTGTTAAGAACCAGAGATTACTACTCTGATTAAAATTCGCGCATTCCAAATTGAAGTGAATTAGAAAATTCTTTAATCAAAAATATCCCTTGTTGAATCACACAATCTGAGACCATTAACACACGGTAGTCCAAAACGCGGGTTATGTGACCCTCTAGTTATAATATTAGTATGAATTGAGCGAAAAATCAAACAGACATTTGTAAGTATTGGTGTTTTCTGCAGTCCTTGTCATTTTCACGATAATTCCATTATCATTATCTATGTTATCAACAAATGGACGGAGTTTATCCTTATTTTTTTAACGTGATTTAGACTCAGGTAGATTAAATTCTTAGGGACTTTATGCTTTTCTTATCACTTTTCGAATTCGCTCGATAACACTGAGTTTTTCCTTAACCGTAAAAGTCTTTTGCTAACGTTTACATTCATTCAACGTTACTTTTAATTATTACAGAAATCACATATAAGAAAAAAAATCTTTATAAATCTTAAAATTTGGCCACTATAAAATAGTTGAATATGCCTCACTAACCATAATATCTTGAAACTATCTTACAAAAAAATAATCCAAACTGGTGCATTTCTCTCTCTCTCTCTCTCTCTCTGTATATATATTGATAGGGGAATGTCAGTGATGGTGTCGTCCTCATCACTTGATCGAGGTCCAAAATTCTGAGTTTGTAGCCAATAGACTTAATATGTGTGACGTTAATAAAAAATCGACCAATATCTTCGTTCATCAATAGGTGTATTTTTTTTTAAAAAAATTTAATTATGCAACTCCCAAATAAATTAATGGTTAATTTAAATGAATATTTAATAGTTATAATACTTCCTAATATTAGGAAAATATCTCCCAAAGCTGTTCTCTTTTGTCCTTACAATCACTTTGCCTCTAATCAATTAAAAACTGAAATTATTTGCATTCCATTCATTTTTAAATTAGAAGTGAATTTCAAATAATAGGTTAGTAAAAGTTAAGACAAGACACTCCAACAAAATTACTGAATAAATAAATGAAGCCTGTCTTTGTTTGCAGTGAATTTTTCTTTTCATTTAGCAAACATTTTTAACATAAAATCTTCACTTTCTTCCACTTCAAAAATCAGAAAATAAATTATGTATTAATTGATTCATTTTAAAGCATTTCATAATATATCTTAACGAAACGAGCAAATGATATTAATATTATTTGAAAAAGTTTTACAATGCAACAGGGACTAACGAGTTCTCTCTCTCTCTCTCAGTGTTGATTTCTTATTTCTTATTTTGTATGGTAGCTATTCATTAGCAGATCAAATTTTCATTAGTAATCTATTTCTAAAAATATGTGGCCAGTTTAATATTTACTGAAATCAAATCTTTTCAATGAATAAATTAAATTAATTGAAACTCTTTCAGAGTAACTCCTTTCCTCCTGAAAAGAAAAAAAAAAAAAAAAGGGTGGGGGAACAGATATTTTTAAAATATTTTTCAATTCGCTAAAATTTGATTGATCCGGTTTAAACATGTTTACTACTAAAATTTACAAATTAGATTTACAAAAATTCAACTGATGTGGAAAAATAAAGTAGGAACACATTTCTTCTTATGAAGAAAGCAAGGAAATCTAAATTAGCAGATGACTTATTTTGCTTAAAAAAGAAATTCGATTATCTAAAAAAAAGAAATTTTGTATTTTTCAAACCTTGCAAAAACAAATTATTATATACTTTATCTTTATAAGATGATTTAAAAAATAACGCGCATATGCATTCTTCATTACAATCTCTAATACGCAGCAATATGCTCTTTATCCATTCTTTGAAAAATAAAAAAATAACGTAAAAATCTTCGAATAAAAGATCTTTTTTCAGAAAAAGATAATCCAAAGATTTTCACAATTTTACCATCACCATATTCAAAACTATTTCTTCAATGAATTTCTTAAATTTTGAACGGTAATTTTTCAAATACCTCATTCCTCTATCTTCTTTACGTTAAAGGTTATTTAACCGATTAACTGGATTTCATTCCTTTAGACGTCTTCAACCTCCGTCTTTTTAAATCAAACACATCAGTATTTCTTCAAAATTAATCTCTTTACGAAAAGCTTCAATCCTGTTTTCTTTAAGTGCTCATCTGTTTTATCAAAAGAAAAGTTTAAAAAGCGGTATGATTATAAAAAGCAATTCTTGATAATTTTTTCATCAAGAATTTTTAAGAAAACTCTCCTATCCCAGATAATCTTATTAAGCAGTTTTACTTTTCTGCGAATAAGTCCAGGAGAGATTATAATTCATTCCAATGGTACCTTTCGAAAGATTTTAAAGTTACATTCCGAAGTATTTAATTCTAAATTGAATAATCTCCCAAGCCGATTTTATTTTGATTCGGAACTGGAACCCAATCTTATCGCTTTCTATCATTATGTGGCAACTTTATCTTGTTAAAACCTTTTAATTCCATCACCATTGAATCTTCTGAAGGAAAAAAAAAAATTTTTTTTAAATCCTTTTATGCAATTTTCTCTTTCTCCAATTCCCCCTCCTCATCTCTTTTATTTGATGATGAAATCTGGAAGGAAGGATACTAGCGCCATCTATCGCGTGTCTTGCAATTCACTCAATCATGCATAGCATTTCATTTGAAGATTAATTAGTAGACGACAGATGATGAACAAATTCGAATACTTTTTGAGAAGTTTAGTTTTGAAATATATATCTGATGAATTTATTTATTTATTTTATCCTTTCAAAAGATTGAAAACGATGTTGTTGAATGAAAATTTCACGAAATGAAAAAAATATATATTTATCAACGAAGTTTCTGTAAATTTATTTGCTACAAAATTACTGAATAACATTACAATAATAAGTCAAAAATTCTGGTTTTAAGCAAGCATACTTATTTTCCAACAAAAAATAATGTGTTATGATTAGTTATTTCTAGTGAGAACGGAACTCAAAACTGCATCAATAATTATTTTTATATATTAAAAGTCCTTCAATTTGGAATGCATAAATATTTTTTGAAAGTAAAGAAATAAAAATTAAACTAAAGTAAGAAATTTTTTTAACTATGCTTCATTTAATTTTAGGGTTTTTCTTTGAACATACTTCAAGATTATTTTTAGACAGACATAAAATAGTTTTAAAATGTAAATTTTTCTTTTAAAAAAAATGAAAGGAAAATTAAGAATTTTATCACGTAATTCTTCAGACAGATAACATTTACTAATGTAGGATTATTATTTGAAATACATATTAAATTTCTCTTGCACTTAAGTTTTTGTGATTCTTATGAATTAAATTTAGAATCATCAAAATGGATTTTGTACATTTCACTAAAATAAGCTGAGTAGCTTAGGGGAAAGCTCTTTGAAAAAGTATTTTTATATATTATTTTGTTGCCAACGGTATTAAATGTACCTCTCGGTTATTATTTTTCAGCAGTAGAAAATGTCTAAATGAATACTGAAAGGTCATTGTTAAGGTAAAACAAATATTACAAATATTGTAGGCAGTCTATTTAAAGATAAAAAAAATCGATTAAGTGAATTAAGTTTCTCTTTATAGAAAAAAAAAAATACTTAAAAATTTGAAGTTAGATTACACGTCATAATACGGTAATCAATATGTTATTTTTATATAAAAAGTAAAGAAAGAATTATCAAGCAAAAAATAGTTTTCCTGAAATTATTCCATAGAGAATTTAAAAGCAAAAGTAATTTCTATGGTGCTTTATTTTTTTTTTTTATTTTTGTTGAAAATAGTTATTAAGAAATTTTACTTTTTCTTATTAATTCTTTCTTTCTTTCTTTTTTTTTTTTTTTATTTCGACCTTGAAACCTTCGAACAAGCATTAATCTTTAATCATATCTAACACTCAAAATGTTTCTTTTAGGATTGGTAATTCGAATAATTTTAACTTTTATTTTAACGAACGTGTTCTAAAATGTGTGTTCTTTTGCATTTTGACATTTGAAAACATATTACATAACTTTCATGTTATTGGATGTTCTTTTTCTTATCGTTATTTTCTTATAAATCATGTACTAAAGCAAACATCTAATTACAGAATCTGAATTCGGGCAATAAATTTACATGTTTTCGCCATTTCAAAAGGATGAATGCATATCATAATTATTATGATTTATATAAATGGGATGCTTAACATTAAGTTTTGTTTTATACTTACATAAAGCAAAATAAAAACATGAAATAAACTGCTTTTTTAACATTTGATTTTGAAAGTATTTTAATAACAGTTAAGTTTTTCAGTCTCTCAAAAATATCAGCTACTTTGTTTGGCTTATATTTGAATTTAAACAAAAATAAGTTTAAAAAATACTTAATATATTTTATTTTAAATTTAATTATAAGGAAATAAAAGTAGTTATAAGTGAAACAAAGTTTTCAGAAATGACTTTTAAGTATCACGATAAATAGGTAAAAACAAAATCTCGTTTAATGAAACTATTTTAATCGTGTTTTCTTTACCTTAAACGTTAAAACAGAATCCATTGTGGAGTTAATTCAACTGGTTTATGAATTATATTTTGTATAACTATATTTTAATGTAAATAGTAAAAACTATCTGCACTATTGATGTTGAGAATGTTTACAAAATATTATCTGATAGAAACAGAAAGTGTAAAACAGAAATGCATAATTATTTGTGCAAAAAAATCTAATTTCAATTTCTTCTAAACATGGACGATATTTCTAAATTTTTGCAGTATTTGGTTGGAATTTTATTTATCTAAATTTAATGAAAGAAAAAATACTTTAGACTTTTATTTAAAATATAACATATAAAATATATTAAATATTTTAAAGCACAACTTCTAAAATAATTATTTAGAGTTTAAATCCCTTTCAACCTCATTTTTATATACATAGATCATGTTCAAAACATTTAATTTACACTTTTCTAGAAATTTAAACTATCAGAAATTACTTATTTAAAAACGAGGATTTAATTTATTTTTGAAGACAACAGTAACAGATACCAAACAATGAAAATATGCTTAGGTACGTTGGCTTAAAGATTTTATTTCCTTGAAAATTAATCATTATTTGGCACTGTTGTGCCTTAAGTAGTCTGAATGAATAATCAAATAAATTTTTATTGTAAAACGTTACGTTAAATTTGATGAATACATATTTTTTTTTATATTTTTCGAAACATTAAACTTACTTACAGTGAAAACAATTTTATTTCATTTTTTCTTATATACTATCATATCACTTATTATAATAAGACTAATTCTAAAAATTAAAATATGTCGAATGTAATTACTTCAGAAAATTCTCACTAACAAGTATTAATTCTTTAGAAATGCTAATTTCTATTTTGATTTGATTGAGGAAAATGTCCTGTATCTAGAATATTTGATATCGGCATTATCAACTCACTTGATACATATTTAAAAGGAAATTTTCATTCCAGTAGGACCATTAACTTACCTCTCCCAGTAGTTTTCCTGGTTCATGAATATGAATAATCCAAAAAAAAATTCTTTTTTCGTTTAATAGAAGTAAAAAAAAACCATGCAGTTTTGTTTCAACTTGCTTTTCATTCGCTAAATTTAACATTCAATTACTTATTTTTATTAGCGTAAGCACAAGTTTTTCAATTGTATCGATGTTAAAAAGTTTTGTTAATTAAATTTCCTGCATCACTTAAATTCACATTTCAATTCTCTCAAATTAATGAAAATTAAATTGAAAATTTTTAAAGAAAATATTCTTGCCACAAGAAAAGACAATGTAAGAAACGAATAAAATATATTATAATAAAATTTTAAATTGTCTTATATGAGAAGTAATCTTCAGTACATGTATTATTGTTACTTTTTACTCTTTGGTAAACAACCAAAGTTACCTTTCGGAAGCATTCATAACTTTCTCCCCCTTTTCTTTTCATACGCAACTCCTAATTCTGTTACAAGTGTTTTAATTTATAAGCCCTTCAAAGTAAAGTAAAACTATATTTTGATAAAAAAAAAGTATAAAATAATAATTTAAATATAATTTTTTCTATACATAAAACGAAGTAGCCATAGATTAACTTATTTTTAATTAACAAATAGAAAGATTATATGAGCATATATTTATTGAATAAAATATAGAGGTATGTGTGTGTGTGTATAAAATATAAATGAAACTGTATTCATAAACAAAGCAAAGATTACATTATCTAAATATTGTTAAGTATCATACAAATCTAGGACAGAAAACAAAAAGAAGCCAGAAATGGAAATAAAGTTATTTAAAATACTTTGTCTGGCTTCAGACAGACATGTGGGAATGTGTGATTAAACTTGTTTGATGAACCCAAGCTATCTCAAATTAGGCAAGTAAGTTATTTGATGACAAAATGGTTCAAACCCAAGCCAATAGGACGTTGATACAAACATTTCATAATATTACATTTAAAAAAAGAAGAAAACTTACTTTAGAATAATATCATAATTCTAGCTTAATATATATATATATATATATATATATATATGATCGTGTTTTATATTCCTTATAAATTTATTACAGTTTTCTCTATAATATTGTAAAATCCTGATAGTAAATTCTCCTTTCCACAAATGGAAAATCTCTTAAACTTAGAAAGGGTATATAGAATCGAGATTAAAGGGAATTTATTTTTGGGGACCATACCCGTGAAATCTCCAAAATACAATCACTCTAAAAAGAATATTAGAAAAAGATATTACAAAAGTAATCAAGAATAAGGTTCTGAATTGAATACGTAATAATTTATAGAACCTTTTTTAGAGGTGTAAGAAAAATTCAAATTAAACTTGAAACGAATGAAGGCTTAATATTGAAAAGGGACAATTTTTGGGATTATGCGGTATCCAGCTTAAAAGGTGAAAATCAGTTGTAAAATGTGAATTAACAGTAAATATGTTATGCAATAATAGGACTAAATAAACCATATGGGAAATCAAATATTAAGATTTCACTTTAAAAAAGTGCTTCGACACAAATCTTTAAAATTTGTGTGAACTACATATTGAATTTTTGACTCTTCTTAAAACTAGTTACTTAACGTTCCCATAAATAAATGAAGGAAGACTTTTTAATTTCAATTACATTCACCCACAACTTATAGTTTTAAAAGTTTTTTTTTTGTATGAAACCAAAGATAAGTGAATAAAAACAAATTATTTATTAAATAAAGGAAAATAAGCAGAATCTCTTAGCCAAAAAGTTATTTAATTCGATATTTTCATTTTTTTTTCACCATCTTAAAAAATATGCAGATTGTATCCGTATCTTTCATAAGGTATTGATAAAAACCCATAAATTAATTTTTTTTTCAAGGGGTTGAAACAACAATAAAATTTTATTTTTATGCACTAATTTCTCAAGAATGTACAAAACTGAAGGTCGTCTTCGCTTAATGTTAATGATCAGAATGTAAGCGAAGAAAGCCTTTTTAGTTAGAAAAAAGAACACCAATGGGGGTTGAACTTCTAATTTAATTTTACTATCGTACTAAACGATGTATATCTTAATGTACTACTCGTTTATGCGATGACGCGGTAACCTAGTGGTCATAGTCGCGGACTCATTGCCTGCATTGCTTTCGTTGAGTCATGGTTTCGAAAGACTAAAGACTTAAAGTGTATGGGACTGATACACGTTATATATTTATCGAGGACATAAGTCCTCCCTGTGGCAAGGTGTGGAAATTTTTGGAGATGGAAGTGCCATTTTAGGTGTCGTCCTCGACACTTGATCGAGGCACAAAATCACGAGGTCCGTCGCCAGTAGCCCTCGTTTTGCTTCCAGTGCGACTTTTATAAGCAATCAAAAATTTTTTTAAAAAAACTCGTTTCAGCTCTGCAATGATGAATTTTTCCGAATTAAAATAAGTTATTTGTTTCACGCTCGTTTCTTAAACTGTGGGTCGCATTTCCAAATGGAGTTCCAAAGCCATATGTTCGGGTCACGAAAATTAAATTTAGATACAGAAATTTTAAAAAAAATATTAGTCGCAATCTATTTATTATCTTTAAATTGATAAACTATATTTTTAAAAAGCTATTTTGGATTCAAAACCCATTTTTGACCGACATCAACGATATTAATCGCATCCTATTTAAAGCCCAAGAGGAATTGACTGAACCATCGAGTGGCTCAAACTTATAACTTAAGTTTTTACAAATATCCTTAACTGAATTCAGGAACGGAATAAGAGATAAATTTCCCATAATTTTTCAAAAGGCATTAAGGCTCCCGTCTACCCGCCATTTTGATTTCGTGGACGGAATGTTAATCCTATAGGATTTCGACTTTAATTCTCACATCTTTACTATTTGATCCATTTGAATGCAATAAAGTGCATCTGAAAGAGCAAAAAGTAACGAAGGCCTCTGTGGAATTACTTTTCCCTCCATGTGGAATATTTTTATTCCTACTTTAATGATTCGTTTCCGAGTTTTTCCGGTCTTTAAAAAATATTTTTAAATATTTTTAAGAATCCGAGGGAAAAATAATTCCCTGAAAACCATCATTATTTTTTGCCCTTGAGATTCACTTAATCCATTCAAATAGATCAAATAATAAAGATGTGTGAATTGAAGTCGAAACACCATAGGATTAACATTACGGCCACAAAATCAAAATGGCGGGTAGACGGGAGCCTTAAGCGTTCCTCAGCCAATCACAACCACACACTGGTATAAAACTCCTTTTTCTGCTTTAACCCTTATTAAATTTTAATATCGCTTAGCGCTAAGAAATGTCGAAGATGCTTTTCGTGTAGCGGTGTCAAGTAATGCACAAAGTTTTAATTTGTTATGTAAGGAAAAACAAGCACACCCGTCTCATTAAAACGAGATTTTCTTTCATTGTTTTCTTTTATAATTGGAAAAAATTCTAGAGATACTTTTTTCCATTTTTAATTTTTTCGTACTTGCTTAATTTCAGTATTACAATTCGTTATGTCTTTCTACATCAATTATGCATACTATTCCAAGATACCCCAAAGATTGGTTGGATAAATTATTATTATAAAATGTAAATTTGACACAAAGATATACCTGTTTATATTAAAAGATATAAGTATTTCCTTTTAATTTAACAATTGAAATTCTTATTGAAAAACAAATAAATTAGTATTTCATTTTTTTTATTTATTAAAATTTAAATTAAATTACAAATTAAACAGCATAATTCTTTTTTCATGAATGCTTATGGTTGAGAGAGAGAAGGTCGTTCAAAATTTTTAAGTATAAGAATGGGGTGACAAAACCGAAAAGTTTAAGAATCGCTACACTAGAATGTAAAGTAAAATGGATATTTAGTTTTATTTTGTAAATTAAACATACAGATATTTATAAAAAGCTTATAAATTTTGAAGTTCTATTTCTGTCAACAAGTATTATTTCAAAAATACACGAAATTTTTAATAATTTTAGAGCATACTTCTATCTGAAAATATGTAGCAAGCTGCATGATTAAACGAAGAATGTAAAAAATATTGCAAATTCCCATCAAATTTATGACCTTTTAAAACTTAATTAAATATTCCAAAATCTGAAAAACTGTTACAAATCAAAACGCAGAAAAGAAAATCTCAGCTATTTTCCTCTTCAGCAGCTCTGTTAAAAACAGTTTGTTGATAGGAAAAAAAAAACATTAGGATCCTGTTAAGTAACGCTGGACCATGTTAAATAAATTTCACACCGTGTTAATTAACAGAATGATTTAATTTATGAACCGTGCAAATTTGAAAAACGTGTTAAACGAAAATGAGTTAAGAAAAGGTTGACTGCAATCGTGCAATATATTTAATGCCAAATACCAGATCAGGAAAATTCACACGTAATACTGGTTTGTTGCTGCCTATGAATGTTTAATTTAAGCGTCTTATTAGTCGCTTTCTTTTCACTCTGTTGATTGCAAATATCCGTGGGATAAGGCGATTTCCTGTTGAATGTTTGAGAAACCTGTGACTGTGTGCAAGAAATCAATCCTAATGCTTATTTTTGCAAATGCGTTATTCTTTATAAAGCACACTAATTTGCTTATTATTATCTTTTACTTATAAACTCGTTCGCATCTTCTAAAATACATCAAAAGTTAAATTAAGAAAAACGAATTTCGAAATTCTAACAGTTTCTTACTTTGGATACATGTGTTTTTAGTTTTTTCGTCAAGAAAATAAACTAAATACATTTTAAGAATTTTTATCAAGTTAAAAAAAAGAGAACAAAAATAGGTTCATAAGAAACTCTAACCTATTTCAATAATTTTTAAAGTAATATGATCACCATACGAAATATTTGCAACAAGATTCATGGCATTAACAATGCTTTATATATATATATATATATATATATAAAGCATATATATACACACACATATATATATATAGTTTAGTTTAGTTTTTTATTAACGTCGCACTAGAAGCAACACGAGGGCTATTGGCAGAATACCCAAAGGGACCGAGCTCACCCAAAGGGTTTAGAGCTGCAAACCGGACCCCCGGGAAACAATCACCCCCGCACTCAGCATTTATTGACAAAATAACATAAGATTTACATAATTTTGAAATAAAGATTAAACAAAATGTACAAGGTATTTGCACAACAAAAAATATACATGACAGAAACACAAGAAATTTTCTTACAAAAATAAGATACACAACAGGTTAAATAGCACAATACAAAAACGTCCACAAACTCGTAAACAAAAATGAAGTATTAGGCAAAGGTGTGAACATATATACAAGACATACAATTATAGCTACATGGTAAGGGATGATAAAAATATTGGGAAATATAATAAAAGTTTGAAACAATTAATAAATTTGTTGGGTAATTTTACGAGCCGTAAGTATACAGGATTTAAGCTTAGAATGTAAGTAGGGATTTTCACACACGGACCTCAGCCAAATAGGTTTCGCTTCAACGACAGGATATTTTAAATGAAAATCTCTGGTAAAAGGGCAAGAGAAAACGTAGTGGTCAGCATCTCCAACAGAGCCACAGAGATATAAATTTGTACTTTTTAAATTAAAACGATTTAAATAAGAAATGAAGGGACCATGACCGGTTAGAAGTGTGTAATAAAACTAGAATTTGTATAAAAACTCAAATTTGGTCTAGGAATATATGACTGAACCCAAATACCAGTATTACAAGCTATTGGCGACGGACCTCGTAATTTTGAATCATGGTCAAGTGACGAGGACGACACCTGAGTTGGCAACCCCCTCTCCTAACATCCACACCACGCCAATGGGAGGACTTTGGGCCCCGAACAGATTTAACGTGCATAAGCCCCGGCTACACGGCGGGTCTTTGGCGGCCAAGGATCGAACCCGCGACTGAAAGAAAACCGCATGCCGCGAGACCACGACCTTCACCACTAGGCTACCGCGGCCTTCTATATATATATGTGTGTGTGTGGAAATGTATATATATATATATATATATATATATATATATATATATAATGCCTGTGTAAAGTAAAACAAATCATTTAATAATAAAGCAACTAAGACAAAGCACATTTAACTAACGAATAAATAATACAAAAATAAAAAATAAAATAAATCATGCAAAATTAAAAAAAAAAACATTTATAGGAAAGTGAATAAATAATCTAATTCACAGCAAAACAAGACAAATACAATTAGATCGGGGAATGGCTTGTGAGGTTAAACATGTTCTATGGTATAAATTCTTGGGATCAAGATTTCAAGTTCCGAAAGATCTCGTAAATCCAAAGACTCCAGAAGAAATTTTCATGTTTACAAGATATGAATACCAGAAATCATTGAAAAAAAAACTTTTTTTAATACAATAAAGGCCATAGAAAGAAAATTGTCAAAAATAAAAATTGGATGTCAAATTAATCAAAAACTATAGATTTCAATATCCTCAAAAATCCCCAAAGGATCCCCAAGGAAAATATTAAAAACCATATCAATTTGGATCTCATGCAAAATATGATGAATATATTTTTTAAAAAATCGAAAGGATAATCACACTCCGAACAATTTCCAATGAATTTCTCAACATTGTTGAATCTATTACTCAAATTATAATAGTGAGTAGTTAACGAATTATTACCTACCCCCTCGATACAAGCTGTTTAAAATAATATTTCTACAGTTTGAAAATATGAATACTATTTTAAATTGCCAAATAAGAATACTGCTGTTCCAATATGATATTTTAATCATTTCAAATTTAAACACTTCTTTTATCATAAATATTACTATGTATGGTGCGACCTAATATCTGTAATTTAAATCATAGTATTCAGTCTTACCCATATCTGAATTTGTTTGCAATAAAATCAAATAGTCAAGATATAAAATTCAAGGTTCAACTTGTGGGATCCTTATATTTACAAAAAATTGTTAATTCATCTATTATATGTATAAAACTTTAAAAAAAGGTGATTAATATCGCTCAATTCATAAAAATATTGACAAAGTTTAGCTACAGTTTTGCTACCTGATCCTACTTGTGGCAATTCTTGGATTTGTTTGTATATTTTTCTTATTGAAAACAATATAATTTTCTTGCAGGACTAATTGAATGAGGCTCATAAATTTGTTAGATTTTAATACCTCTTTTTCTAAGTTATAATTATCCTGTAAAATTTAAAGGATCCTAATCTTATCTTCTATATCTATTGAGTTAAAAAGATCCTGAAATAATTTAACAATTTTTAATATTTGAGGAACCTCATAATATAATCCGAAACTTTGTTATATTGTAACTGAAAACTTTACGACAAGGGGAAAATTCAAGTTACACTCACACACACAGATATATATATGCAAACATATTGATAATACAAAATGTGAACGTTGATTTTAAAGGGCGGAGCACAAAATAAGAAGAGAAATAATGGAATTAATGGGAAAATGGAAATGAGATTAAAAATAAGAATTATTGAGGCAACTAAAAATATTTTTCTAGATTTTAGATAAAGAAAAAAAGTTAGGGAGGAAAAAATGTGGTGAAATGTCAGTGAATTAAGACTCGTTTACAAAAATTTAGACAACGTGAGATTCATTATATTAAATGAAAGGCCCAGCTTCGAAATTTGACACCACAGACACGTTGTATGACATAATCGTGTGAAATTTAAGATGCGTGCACTTGAATAAAGAAAAGTTACAGACCAGGAATATCACAAATGGGCGTGTTTTTTTAGACTAATATATGTATTATTTTCAAAGCAAATGAAAACCATGCGCTGTGAATTTTTACAATCGTAAAGCTGTACATTTATGAAAGAATGTTGAAGAGAGAAAAGAAAAATTCGAATTTAATTCCTTCAAAAAAACAAACAAAACTTTTAGACAAAATTAATGTCAACCGTGGTTTTAAATCATGAAATGTACCACAATAAAAGGCTTTTTAAAATAAAACGAGGGTAAACTTTTAAATAAGATCAAAACCTTTTTTTTTATGATAAAACAAAACGAAATAGTAATTTGAAGTTATAACAATTATGTTAATAAATATTTGTGTGTTTTTCTAAAGCTATGAAGGGGAAAAAACAGGAATATTATCACAATTATTTAAAAACGAAAAAAAAATGTGGATGAAACATAATTTAAAATTACAAAAGATTATTGTAATTTAAAATTCTTTATGTAGTGAAAACAGAAAAAAAAAGTGATATTAAAAAATTTGACAAGAGAAAAAAAAATTTCTGTCCCAAATCAACCACTAAAAATAAATACAAATACAGAAATACTCAAATGGTAAATTACTTTTCAGAAAAAAATGTTACTTAAATTCGATTAATCATGAAACACAATTTAATTTGCGAATTATGTTATTTCACAACAGATGCTACATATGTTATATAAAAAATAAGAAAAATACCTACGCATTAGGAAAACATTCTAAGACTGTTGAATTCGTTGCTAAATTAAATATTTATAAGGTAATTGCTTCTATAAAAAAATTTCATGGCCTTTTTAATGAAAAATTCATACCAAATAAGACACAAAATTAATAGTTAGATACAAGAAAAGTTTAATGTATACATCTTGATTATATTAATGTGTATATTTCATATAATTATAGTAAATATCTAATTTAATGTTTCGTATTAAGCATGCGTACCAATGTACAACTATGATCGACCGAATGCAATATAAAAAAATTTTCAATTACTCAACTAATGACTACAATTTAATACGAAATATTTTATATTTCAAAAAACGTATTGTGAAAAAACACTTTACTTGAAGTTATGCTAAAACTGTACATTAGAAAATAAATGGATCTCTAGATTCCAATTCCCCAATCATATTACTGGTACGATAGTTGAGTTGGTCCTTGGGCACCACCACAAAGCTTCTACATTTATCTAGGTAAAAATGTTAAATTCAAGTTTTATTATACTAAAAATCATATCATGACACGATGAAAGTATCAGGATTCGAACTCATGGCTTATCAGCCCTTTCATTCGCGATATTATAACCAGATGTAACCTTCCAGAAATATAAGTTGATAAATTTTTTTTATTAACGTCGCACTTATAGAAGCAACACTAGAGAAAGACCTCCACATTTTGATCTTCGGTCATATGACGACAACTCATAAGCCAATCTAACTATTACCTAAATCAAATAAACATCTAAAGCTTCGGAAGAAAACAATGATTTAAATTTAATATTTGAAAAAAAAGTAATTAATATGTATGAGACAGAGGTTTTTAATTGAAGCAGAAGACATTGTTTCTTTCAAACTTTTAAACTAACATCTCTACGGCTTCACAATAAGATATTGAAGGCAAAGCCTATTACTTTAAGCAGTTTTCGAAAGACGATCCCCGTACACTCCTTACACTGCGAGCTTCCGCAACGTATTGCTTGAAAGAGGGGTGAAAATAAAATTGCAAATTTATTCATTAACTGATTGTTTATAAATGTCTCACAAAGAGGCAACAAGAAATTTGACGAACCTCATAATTTTGAGACTCGATCAACTAATGAGCACACCTGAGCTGGCATCCTAATCTCTAAACTTGCACACAATCCCAACGAGGACTTGAAGCCTCGACAGATTTAATGTGTATCATCTCCACTACACGGCCGGTGTTATGTGAAATCGGGACTCGAGCTCACGGCTCGAAGGGCAATAACTCCACCCACGAGTTTGTAGTCAGACCACTCGGTTATCGTGCCCCCTAATTTGTACACGCTGTGCATCGGGGGCTGATGCACGTTAAATCTGATCGATCTTAAATCCGTCCGTGGAAGTGGTGTGGAAGTTTGGAGAGGGAGACCCCAGCTTAAGTGTCATTCTTGTTATTTGATTGAGGTTCAAGATAATGAGGTCCGTCGCCAATAGCCCTCTTGTTGCTTCTCAGTGCGACGTTAATAAAAGCAATCGATCAATCGCCCCTAAATTTACCGGTAAAATAGTTGTAGGATGATAATAAGAATATTTTCGGGCAGCTCTTGCAGTGTATATAAATATAAAAAAAACACATATCTTGGTTCTTATGTTCTTTATCCGACCTAGCTATATATTGTACATACGTAATAAAATGTTAATATATATCCAAAAGAGTTTATTGTCTAGTCGAAACTCAGCTACTTCTTAGAAATATCCTATTTTTATATAGCTTTAAACTTGATACATAGCTAAATGGCATTCCGAGTATGGAATTGTCTCTATCTCGCAGTATTACATAACTCATCCGATCTGTTGAACGTGTCGCATGCTATGATATGGGGGAGGGGGGAATAGGAGATAAAGTAATTTGTTTGGAATAGCTTCCTTAATCCTAAAACAAAGACGACTAAAGATGATTACGAGACTTTAGGACGTTTCGATCTATCATTAAATCCTGGGAACAAAAAGCTATTGTTTCCCATATAGACTGAATAATAGAAATGACACATATCATAGAGCCAGGCAAAAGGCATTCGTCATGTTATAAAGATTTCGTTGTTCAAGAAGGAAAAAAAAAAGTGCCTTTTATTTTTGTGGTTTTGGATAGAGGACATGTGGAAACATTTTTAGATGCTGCTGGATATGGGCAGCATGGTAAAAGAAAACAATTGAAATTGCTTTCTATTATCTTTTAAAGTTGCTGAAACGTTAGAATCATTTTTAAAAGGGAGGGGACAGACAGGTGGGAATTTTTAACAAAAAAAAAAATGCTACAGAAAAACATAAGAAACAGGATATTTATAGAATTAAATAAGCTAACTTTGAAGCATAGATCTAATATTTAAAAGTCTGAATTTTAGAGTTATAAAAATATATATTTTAACGCAATTTTAAAGTATGAATGTGAGTATTGTACACAGTTTTAATATTTTGAGAAATGTTTTTGAATGGTACCTCTTGTTTTAAAAAAAAAAAATTTCGCTTAGAGAAATTATTTGCTATAGTAAACAATAAAATACATCAATTTAGAAAATTTGTTCAGGAAAATATTTTGTTCAGATCAATTTATAAAATAGGTACCGTTCTAAATTTAGAAATTTACGTGAAAGGTTGGTTCGTTTTTTGGGTAGTTAATTTTTTAAGCACAGTACTCCCCCTAAAATTCGGCACTTCGTCTTTTTTGGACCTGCCGGTTATCCAGTATTTTCACACAGGCTGATAATTCATTAATAATTATTTAATCCCTTATATTTCAATGGAGTGATTGTGATTGTTAATTAACGTCACATTGAGAAAGGTGAAGTATGAGAGCTATTGGCAATGGACCTCATAATTTTGAACCTGGGTCAAGTGACGAAGACAGCATCTGAGTTGGCTCCTTCATCTCCAAACTTCCACATCACGCCATCGAGAAGACTTGGGACCTAGACATATTTAACGGGCCTCAGCCTCTCTACATGGTGAATCCTTATTGTCTACTTCACTGCTATAATGCAAGCATTCAATAAAAACAATGGATTTTTTTTGTAGATTTAATTATTTCGTACGGTTGGCTCTTACTTGCGAGTATACTATTAAATTTTATAAAATTATACTTAGCTTTTGGCTTTTAGATACGTTATTATTAGAGATTTTTCAATAATCCGGGGCTCTGATCCGGTGCCTACCGGATTACCGAGAGAATAGAGTAATTTTATTTAGTTCTATTAATTCTATTTCTTCCAAAGCGCCAACGTTCTTTTTCCAAAAATTTTTATTCAAATACCCGAAGAGTTTAAGAAAGATCATTCTACTGCTAAAGACATTAAATTGGGTATGTTTTCTGCTTTCTTTGAGTCTCCATATCTTTTAAAAAGAAGCTCTATAAAATTATACAATGCTTTTGTATGTGATAGCTTATACTTTGTATTTTAATAAACTTATTTCAAATATTCATAAAAGTCTTTTATATAGTGTATTAAATAATACTTAATTATAAATCATAATTTTCAATTTTATTTAATGGTGCACTGAATTGCGCGCTCGATCCTAAAAAAAATTGTTTCAGAATATCTAACTTTTGTTTCATGATACAAATAAATAAATACTTTGAAATATAATTAATTACATTAAATTGAAAATAATTACCATTTAAAACAGTTTTCAATTTTTTAAGGCTCGTTGATAATGTATTATTATGTATTAATTCATGTATTATTTTGTATTAATTCATTTTCT
Organism: Nephila pilipes; assembly: GCA_019974015.1. Classification (NCBI taxonomy): domain Eukaryota; kingdom Metazoa; phylum Arthropoda; class Arachnida; order Araneae; family Nephilidae; genus Nephila; species Nephila pilipes. The sequence continues at coordinate 276,135 of BMAW01049878.1, read as the reverse complement.
TGCATTAATAAGTTCCTATCCCTGAAAAGAAAATATCAAAAGATGCACGAAAAACAGAATGATTTTAGTTCACATAGTGCAGACTAATATGATAACAGAATTGTACAATTTTTGTAAGATTATCTTAAATATGTTATCAAAAAACCTTGTACGAAAGGATGAAAAATCACATTTTGAGAAAATTAGCCTTAAAAGTTTCCGTACGGAAAATCTGAGAAGTAAGAAACATGTGCATTTTTAAATATGTTTCGATAAATATTTATAACATTTTCATGACATTGGTTTTAAAGTATATAGATTCAGGAAAATCTTTATTTTAATACACGTTTTCTTAAGAAAGTCAATTTCTTTTTCATTTAATAAAATTTTTCCTTTTAAGTGAGCTGCGTTTTCTAAGTTATATATAATGGAGGTTCTTGGTCATATATAGTCAAGAGGAAAGATAGATATTATGATGAGGACAGACCACCAACCACATAGCTTGGTTCTAAGCTAAATCCGCATACATTTTTAGCTACGCTATATTCAATCGAAATTCGTATATAACACTTTTCCTGTTAAATTATTCCCTGTTAAATTAGATTTCTGTTAAATTGTTCTGTCTTTCTACAAACTCTGGAATTATAATAACTATTCAAATCGATGTTAGAACTTACGTCTGAACAAATAAATTATGTTTGATCTTTTATGAACTCATTTTTATTTGAAACCTTAAAACTGAAACTTTTAAATATTCTTATTACCTACAAATTATTATTTCATATTCTTAAATATTATTTTTTACCTTAGAAATTCAAAATCAATGTTTAACATTTCATGTAAACAGAATGTTATTAACTTTTTTAACCTATTTCTAATCATTAAGTAATATAAAATGAGATTTATGTTTTATTTAGAATACAAAAGCATATTTTATTGTTTTTAGTAAAAAGGAGATTAAAAAAAATTAGGTGATTGAATATTTTAGATAAATGAATTATCCAAAACTAAAAGTATTTTTCATCAATTAAATCACGTTTTAATGAGGGTTTTCTGAAAGTTGCAATTATAATTAAGAAATAACCGAGATATCTGGATAAAATTTATTCTGTATATTAATTGATCTTTATGCACATAGTGATGTAAATTACAGGTATTAATGTTGATTAGTTTAGCTTCAGGAAGTTGTAGATTGAAATAACCCGCAATATGGTGACAATAGTTTCATATGATGTTCCTACACTGACGACTTTCGAAAGGTCAGGAAACGCAAGGAAAAATTGGATGGTGACTCTATGTAAAGAATAATAATAAATAAAAATTAAATTTCTATCTAATTTTTAATTATTCTTTTTAGTAATAATTAAAATTTTATGATACATCAGGATAATAATTAAAACTTTATGAAATTGTGGGTTACTTCAATCTATGGCTTCCTGAAACCAAAAAAAAATAAATATGAATAGCTGTAATTTACCACATTATGTACATAAGCATCAATTTATATGCAAAATAAATTTTATCCGGATACCTCTGTTATTTGTTTTAAAAAATTAAAACTTTGAGATACAGCCTCGCAATTCGTATCCAAGCAAAAATATTTTGAGGCTGCGCTTGTCTTAAGTCAAATACGTTATTCAAACTCTGTGAATAATTTTTCAGATTCAAAAAAAACATTCCCTTTATATAACATTGTATCAGCAGATAGAGATTATTTTGTTATGTTATTTCTTTTTTTCTGTTATAATCACCTTGTTCTATGCATTTTTCTAACACGGATCTCTTTTCTACTTTTATGTCTAATCAAGGGTACTTCATTTTAATGAATAAAATGCATTTTTATCAATATTTTTAATTTTTAAAAAAGAAGTGTAATAAAGGGATAACCATGCATTCTTACATTAATATTAGCACCTTATCTCTCTGAAATATTTGTCAGATTTTGGGAGCTATTCGGTAACGCAAGTCAAAAAAGGCTTTAAGGAAACAACTGTAATAATTATTTTTTATTGTTCGGTGAAAGAAATGTAACATTTACAACTTTGATTTAAAAGTAAATACCAAACATACACATGAAGTACTTATCATTAAATATGAGCAGTTAATATGTATCTTTTATTATGCGCCTTTTCTAGTATTTTTACCAATAATGTCCACATAAAGCTTTGATTTGAATTGGCGGGAATGATCTTTAATATTCGTATTCCATTTCAACCTCCTTAAATCAAAAAAAAAAAAAAAAAAAGCGATCAAATGAATCGAATTGTACAACCTTTTCTCCTTCGTTCACTTTTATGATAGATCTAATTTTTCATTTTATTTACTTGATTTGAATTTAATGAAACTCATTTAAATAGTAATAAAAAAATTATCGTAGAGAAATATTCATCGTATAACAGCAAACTAGAATTACGAATGCTAATCTACAGTTTTATTACAATCTGGATGAAATTTTGTACACTTGACCTTCAAAACAAGAGGAAGGTCACAATCTGCATAAGATCTCAAAAATTTCCCACGAGCTCAAGAAATCCTTACTTGCATATGTTAAGTATTTATTCCTATCTAACAATTTTTTTAAACACTATACATAAATTCAAATAATATTCAAAGCAAGAGCAATTAAAAGTATTTTATTTCTCTAACCACAAGATATTTAATTTGATTATATTTTAATGCGTAATCTGTATATAACAAAGAGAAGTTTGATTTTTCCACCTTTTGATAAATATATCAGGCGTTTCTCCGGTTGTCTAAAGGGAATTTTAGCGTACATTTTTCGGGGGGGAAAGAGAGATAGTTAAGTTTATTAAACTAACCAAATATATCACTTTATAGTGGCAGTTATTAACTTGGAAACACCATATTTTTCACATGGTCGTTTATAATTATATATGTCTTGCTCAAGATTTGGCACGTGAGAACAAACGAAGAACATTGCGTACCCACAAGTTTTGCTTTAAAAAGAAAGATAAAAATATTTGTTTTCTATCTAAGCTGAGGCTACAATTTTATTCAAATTTTATAAAATTTTGCACAATCCGCTTTGAACTAAAATAAGAAGATAATCACTGCCTACCTGACATTTTGAAAAAGTTGCCCCTATCCACCTAAAAGAAGTCTCTTCAATCTGCTTAAAGCCATGCAACGCCTGGTGCAAGAGCTCACGATTTTATAAAAATAATACACTTAAAAAGCACGTAAGCCTCCCTCATTCAAAATATTTGATTGATTAATACATTATTAAGCTCTATATCTCGCTTCAGCACATTTTACTAACTGTCCCTTAGAAAAAAAGATATGGAAACTATTGACTTTGAAACATACTTGTACACTCAAAACTAATTCGTATCCCCTACAAAGACATAACTGAAATATTTCAATATAAGAAGGCATTGTATTTAGAGAGAAAAATATTTTTGCTTTACTATATGCACGGACATCCTTTATAGAAGCATAAAAAGAATTTGGAGTCGTGTAGTGTAATAGTTTTTTAAGTGCACCAAAATGCAAATATGTGTCACGCTATCTCAAAAACCATGTCCATATTCAGTTAAAAAGAAGAGAAAGGGGGCATTTTTGATTAAAAAGTTACTTTTATAATACTATAGAATGATTTAAATATCCTTATTAGGCCCAGACAAAAAAATATAAGTTCTATTAATAATTTTAAAAAGATACGTATCTCAGAAACAAGGAGTCTGAATTTCGGTATTTTATTTACCCCGTATTTCCCCTAGTACCCATAACACTTAACTAAAAGTATATTTCATTAAATCTCTCTCGCATGTTTTCATAATAACATACAACCTATCTTTGAAAATATTTCATTCGGTCTTTAATTATATTTAATATTTCAATATATATGTAAGCAACCTTGTTTCTCTCTTTCGAAGTATTTAATTTTTCATTAAATGCATTGTATTAAAAAAAATCTCCTTGTACAATTATTTCACTGCTTAAGTGATTCACAAAATACTTCATTATAGTCAACTAAGATGTTTTAATTAAAACTGAATAAACACAACACTGTATATGCTGTGCACATCTCTTTTAAACTGCAATCTTCCAGATTAAGTGAACAACTAAAACCCGCACTGCCCTAAATTAGCTGCTATTGTTACCAGAACAGCCTTTTCAGCACTTTCTCTCAGCAGGCCCTTTGTCCGTGCCTATCTCCCCAGACACAACCGTAAAATTAGCCCTTCACCCTCCACATTTAACTTAAACAATCTCACTTCGAAGACCAAGGATGCTCAAATGATTCCGCGCCACCCCTTTCCCACAGCGCAGGAAACCAAACGATCCGGAAAACGCGCGGCGGGGTGGAGCAGAAAGTTAGCGAACAATAACGCAAGACAAATCTCCACACGACTATCGTCTGACATATTTACGCAACTCGCTTGTCCCTCCCCTCACTGACCAATGACAACCGTCGTTAGGGTAACGTTCCAGACATTCCTGAAGAGGGCTCATCACTCAGAACGTGGGTTCAGGGGTCACACACGAGTGTCAAGATAATTGCAAGTGCACTCCCTCCCCCTCTCGAGACAGACCCCTCGTTTGTGGGGTCGGAGGGTTCAGCCACCGTTCTAAAGATGTAGAATGTGTTCCACAAAGAAAAAAAATTTAAGTAAAAAAAAGGAACAAATATGTTCGGTAAAAAAAATAAGAATAAGAAGGGAAATTGGGGGTATTACTATGCACATATGTAATGTCGGTGCAATTAAATGGGGGTTTATTAACATTTGGGACTCGTTAAGCGGGTATTTAGTAATCAAAAGTAGAATGAGTTGCGTCCGTCAGTTTTGATCGATGTCTACAAAAATTTGGAAGGGTGACAATATTCTGGTAGTTTTTTTTTGTAGCCCCCTCCCCTCCTTTTAACCAGGGAAAATATATGGAGTACCATTCCCACGATCTGATACTCTCAGAGTATTCTTCTCGTTTAAATTTATATATTTCACATTTTTACCTTTTTATGATGCTTATAATAATAGCATTTGTGTGAAATTTTGACTAAATAAACAATTCTTGAATCGTTATGGCAGCGAGATATGAGTTTAGGAATGCACGAAACGGTGCATGCATTCGATTCAACCATTGTGCGAAATAATAGCACCTGCAGCACATTAAATTGAGACTATGCCCTCATTGTTCTGGTGGCGCAGGTTACCTATGCAAATGTTGCCCTCGTCATTTGATCATGGCTCAAAATTACGACCCTATCGCCAACTATCCTCTCGGGCGCTGCTCAATTTCAAGCCAAAATTTCCATTTCGAGAAATCTAAGAATATTGTGTTGTACTTCAGAAATCCTGATCTTCAGATTATTGTTATTTTTATCTCATTTTTCCTATGATACCAACGATTCGTGTTGTTATGATAAATGACAGTTTGCTAGCTTCATAGCTAAAGAGACTCTGGGTTCGATTTCAGTTCACATTGGCATTTTTTCCCCTTAATTTTTCGCTTAACAACTTTAGATTGAGTTAAAGGAAATCTTTGTATCTGACATCTTTGAAAAAAGGAGGGGGGATTTCAAAGAGGAAATCGTTCTATTTAGTTATATTTGACTTAATTTTGCCAAATTTGTGCCTCGCTAGAACCACACAACGAACTACCGGGGTCGGATCTCGCAATTAACTGAAAACAAAGAATCAATGTCATCACATGGTGTGATATTTTAATTAGAAGGGTCTTTTCATTTGGATACGTTTCAAATTTACTAAGTCCACTATTGGTTCTAGACTTATTCTACTGCAACATTAATAATACTAAATGAATAGGTTAAGATATTTGCATCTTAGAGGGAAAATGTATCGAGACAGGAATGAATATTCAAAATTACACTGACATCTGCCATATTTATGCCCTCAGCTTTTTACTATCTTTCGATAGGTGCGGAAATCACGACCCCGAGTGATCTTTTTCCCCCCATGGGGCTTACTATTTTTAGTAATGTAGCGAGCTCATGGGATATCCTAGCGATCCTCCTCTATTTTCGACCTTCCTTCTTTCCAATTCTTTTTGTATCTTTTCCTATTTTTAAAACGTCTAGATCGCAATTAAGCCTTATTTTCGCAATTAAGCCTTATTTGGTGCAGTAGGGCCACATCTGGATCTCGCGCCATTAAACTACACCATCACTCTCTCACATCTAACATACTTACATACATTACCCAGAGACATCGAGCTCACCCGAAGGATATAAAAGTATCCTATTCCAAAAAACTATCATCATAGCATCGGGTACCTCCTACGGAACAGTATTTATCAAAATCAATAAAATTTGCCATAATTATTTATATTAAAAAAAGTATTCCATTTTGTAAAGGTGTTATAATAAAATCACAATTATAGCAATTTCAATAGAAGATGAAATTGAGCTTCATAACAAAGTTTCCACACGAGGTAATCAATAGTAAGTAAATTTTAAAAATAGAGCAGAAATATTTTTTATAAGAACTTAATAAATTTAAGGATTTTTGTGAAGCAGAAAACTTGCAAAAATATGGCAAGGCAACAACTAGGAAAACTAAAATAAAGAGCAGATCTCTGTAAAAGATGTACACACACACAAATATATATATATATATATATATATATATATAAATATATTCAATGAGTGGGAGAGAGAGATAAACAGCAATCAATTGTCTTGAATGGGATGGGGGAGCCTACTTGTAAATATACATTATTGACTCTATATAAAAATATATAGAGCACACTAGCAACGTTCAGTGAAATAGTAAAGAAAATATAAGCAAATCAGTAGTCAAACCTCTGTCAAACTTCTATTTATCGAAAATTTCTATGTATCAAACTTGTGACGTTCGACTATTGCGTTTTTCTCTTCTCGAACCTCTGAGGCTATTTGGTAAATTGAATTGCAAACAATTACAACTCCTTGCCAAGCGAATGAAACGTGATTAGATAAACGTGATGAAGATAAGAAGTGTAGTAAATTGAGCTAGAAATTCTGATATGTAAGAGAAATAGGATTGAGAAAGAAAAGAAGGAAGATAGAGGACAAGTTGGTAGATGTGTAGATTGAAATGAATCATCGTAAATAATTTGAAAAGAGCTTGACTCGGAATGAAAGACTTGGTTAACTAAGACTTTATTATTTGAGCATATACAAAGATTCACTGAGTTAAGAGGGATTCGAGAGAGAAAGAGTTCTTGCATATTCTTTGATAATTAATAAACTGTATTGTCTTATCTTCAAACGAAGTCTTGAACTTATTGACAATTTAAATAGGCCTTAAGATAGCGTAGAATTGACTAATGAAAGAAATACGTCCCAAATGTTTTTCGGTACATTGAATTTTTATTATAAAAAAGTTTATGTATGTTGAATAAAATTTCTATGTATATTGAGCAAAATTTTTCGCATAAAACATTTGTTGGTTATTGAGGTAAAATGACGATATTGAATTTGAGCAATTTTTTATATATGGATGATAATTATTACGGATTATCCCACCCATGAGAACATATTGGATGACTGTTTTGATCCAGATGAACCCTAAGATGATGACGATGACATCAAAAATGAATTAATTGAAAAACCATCAAGAAGGAAATGGAAGCATTCTGAACTGTTCGACACGACATATTTATTTCTAATGTTCTAGAAGAAATTTTTGTCTCTCTGAATAAAAATGAACAATACTTTTTAAAAAAAAAAAAAAAAGGCTTCAGAAAAGGATTACGTTTAAAAATACATTACTTTGTCCAAGTAAATATTTCCCTTTGTATTTTATATGCAAATATTCAATTTTCATTACATTGTTAGCAAATTTGTAAATTATATACATACTGGAACATTTCTTAAATAAATATATATATTAGAATTTTAAGTCTTCTTTTTATTCCTGAGAAATAAATTATAAATAATTATTTTAGTAAAAAATAATGAAAAAAAAAATATGTATTTCTGCATACATCAAAATTTCTGTACAGCGATTATTTTTCAAGAACGATTTGTAGAGATTTGACTGTATTCAAATAAAAATATATTACAAAAATTATACATATTTAGATATCTACCACTTCCGCGAAAGTAAGAGCTAAAAAGAACACAAAAAGCTTTTTTAGGGACAGCCCTTACGCAATCGTTGTTTAACAAGGGAGGGTATGACTTGCGAAATTCACTTAGGGATGGTAGGTTCATAGTACATTTAAAAGGTGTGCACATATGAAAGTAGCAAAGTGCACTAGCAAGCCATTTCCGAGAAAACGAGTTGTAAGTCGCAAGCGCAGCTTGAGTATTATTTAATTTCCTTGACAACCGTCTCGTCTGGACCATATTCAACAATTGCGTATTTTTTCAATTGTTTTAAAAATTCTTTTAATTTTTAAATGAAATTAATAACTTAAATATATAGTAAATCAAATCACTATTCATATTTTTTAATTTATAAGACAACCATTAGAGCTATTGAAACAAGTTAAAATTAATATTTTCAATTGTTCCAACTGTTGTTTCATAAATAAGATTTTTTGTTACCTTTTTCCATTGACAATATACTTATTTTATTAATTTTAATAACAAATTCTTATAACTTTTAAAGCAATGGAAAAAGAAAAATTATGCAAATGCAGGATCGAATCTCACAACCGATTTACTTGTGCCGTGGTTGTTCGAACCTTAAAATTAAATAATAGATACATAAGCTGTTCTTGAAACTTTAAACTCGGTCTACTTATAAAAGTAGTGAAGTGGCTGGTTAGTGCACTTCACTACTTTTATAAGCAGACATCCTTTACGTGTACTACGAACCAACAAATCCCCCCCCCATTTGAATTTCACATACCATTGTAAGATCGCCATAGACATATAACACTCAGCTTAACAGAATGGCTATCATAAATTATTAATAAATATTATGAATGTATAATTAAATATAAATAAATAATTTTATTGAAATTTTTCCTTACCTTAATGGGCGACTTTCTAAGAAAAATAAGTTTTATTAGTGTGGCGTGAATTTGAAGAGTCGGGTGTCAAACACCCTCTCATTTAACTGTGGCTCGCAATTACTAGACGTATTGACTGTTTTCAATTGATTTTTTGAATCGGGAAAAAACAAACAATAGGGAGTGCTCAATAAACGAAGTCCTTATAAATGTATGAATTCTAAAATATCGAATCAGATAGCAGATTCATAACTTTAACTAGCGCGTTAACTGAAAAGCGATTTATGTTTGAAAACGACTAGTATAGACATCTCTTGATGTAAGCCTTAATACAATTCTTAATACAAGACCCGGTTTTATTTTTGGAAAGACATAAAAATATAATAAACATACAAATATCAACTTTTAGCATCGAGTCATGTAACTGTTTTCTAGTTTTCTTTACGACGAATTTTTTTTCAACTCTCCATTCCATAATTTTGAGTCGAAATCATTCATTTTAATAATAAAAATTATTCAACACTGTTGATTTCATTTTCATGAGTTATTGGTTGAAAAATATTACTATAGTCTGATATTTGGTTCGTATAATTTTTGACTGAATAATGATTAGTTCCACAGGTAAAACTTGAAGCTATATGTTACTATACTTAGACACTAAATGATTAATGTGTTCGTGGAATTATTCTTTCTCTACAATATTGATTATCTTTAAAGTTGAATTTTGGTCACAAGGTTTTTCAAATGTCATCAAGGACGTTTAAGAAGAAGAAAACTTTTTTCCCGTGCTTAATTATGCAATCTAATGCACTTGAGTTCCATTTTAGTTTAATAATTCATTATATAATCTTTTAATGAATCGTAGTTCTTACGGAGAAGCTACTTATTAAAATAACACACATCTAACTACGAGTAATTATGCTACGAAATTTGTAAAAATTCTGCAGTACTAGGAAATGATTTTCCTTGATGTAAATTGTCCCATTAACATGAATTTCATAATTTCTTTAGTTTATTTTAATGCTTCATTAGCATTTCTTAAAATGCACAATGTGCATAAAGAGAAAAAAAAACGTGAAAAGGTAGCTATCAATTTTGATGGATGTTTTGTAAGTATTCCTTCTTTCATGATTTGCTCAGGGTCGCAGTAGCCGAGTGGTCATGGTCGCAGACGGAGTTATTTCGTCTAGTCGTGGGTTCGAGTCCTGGTGCCACTAATGGCCCACCGTGTTGCGTGTCTAATGCATGTTCATTCTGTCGAGGTCCCAAGTCCTCCCGTTGGCGTAGTGTGGAAGTGTTTGGTGAGAGAAAGATGCCAACTCAGGTGTTATCCTCATAACTTGACCTAAGTTTAAAATTATGAGTAACTGAATTCCTGGATTAAAAGTAAAGAGATTTATATATATGTGTGTGTGTGTGTATTTGATATTAACACTGAATATTTAATATTTGTTAAATCTTAGAAAAGAATCTATACAATATTTTACATTAACTTAATGTTGTAGTTGGATGATTGGTTTTGTATTGATTTACTGCTTATTAGATAGCTATGCACTTAGAGACAACATAAAGTCCTATTGGCGAAGGACCTCGTAATTTAGAACCACAATCAGAGACGATACTTGAGCAAACACCTTTTTCTCCAAATTTCCGCACCAATGGGTGGCCTTGGAGCTACTACAGATTTAAAGCATATCAACTCCGCTACCTAATGGTTCTTTAGTCACATTGAGATTCGAACTTACGATTTGACGTAAATAACACCGGTGGTGAGCTCGCGACCATGACCACCTGGCTTACCACGGTAGCTTTGGTTATGTATTAGTAACACAACTTATAAGATTGGTTAGTAAATTTTTTTTACTAAAGAAATCCATTTTTTATTTTGATCTATTTTTATTGATAACTTTTTTACAGGTTATATAATTTAACTACTTTAACATACATACAAATCAACAAATGCAAGATTCTAAATTTATGAACTTTTTTTTTGTCAGAAGCAGTAATTATCAGTTTTACCCATGCCTTCATTCTTATAATTGCACAAGCGTATGTATTAATTTAATATACGAGACATTTCCGTTACTTTTATGCGCAATGTAAACATTTCATACTAAAGTATAATTGTGCCAGATTAGCAAAAAGTTTTGCAAAACTTTTTGAGTAAATATGTATTTCGGGAATGAAATCAAAACTAAGAAAAAATTGTTTTTCTCTTCCTAAACACTAAAGATATCGCTTCGATTTTTCTACATAATCAGCCAACATATTCTATTCATTTTTTTTTTTAAATTAACGGAAATTACAAACAAAACATAAATATATTTTGTAGTAGATTTAGCAATAATGGACTATCAAAACAATTTTTTTGCATATTTCAATCATCTACATTAAAAAAAAAAAAAAAAAAAAAAAACAGCTTTGAAATCCTGGTGTCTTGATGCGCCTTAAAGCTGTAGTCTTAAAACAAATTCTGAAATTTAGAATGCTTAGAATTTTTATAAATTGGTATCTTGATAAGGCTGATTAGAAATGGTTTCAATAGGCTTTGATTATGTCATGAAGTAAAAGCTATGATGGAAAACTGTAAGAGCGAATAAAGAAAGCATCGTCATCAAAAAAATATATTTATGTGTAAAAGTTGTAAAAACTTGGAATGGGCTTTGCTAATTTTATTTTAATATGTTTTAGCATTTTTTTTCTTTTAAGTTCCCGAAAAAGTAGAATAATTCAAAATGAATATCAAATAGCGTAAAATAAGCGATCCAGGAAATCCACAGAAACAGTTATTATCAAGAAAAGAAAATATCCTCTACAAATTCCTGATGCAATTTTATTTTCACATGCAAGACTTACAAAAGTACAAAAACGTTGCAAACGTTAATAACAAAATATATACAAATAAAATAAAAAATAGATGATTCTGATGTAAGAATCAATTCTTAAATTAAGTATTAAAAAAAGAGCAAACGATGAATTATTTAAGTAGACAATAATATTCTGTTCGAATATTAAAATGTAAGAAGACGATAAAATATTACATTAAATATAACTCAAGCAAACTTAATGTGGTTATTATAATCATAATGTATTACAATGTCAATTGTTTGAACCTAACGCCATATTTTTCTTTTATTTTATTCCAATGCATTTTTGTTGACGTCATCTTTTTTTTTTAAAAAAAAAAAAAAAAAACAGCAACATGTTAGCACATGAAAAAACTAAATATTTTCACATTTACGCTACTCGACATTTTTAATAAAGATAGCGAAAAAAGAGCAAAAATTTTAAGTTGAAATGTAGACACGTGTTATTCAGATAACACTGGTGTTAACTATGTTCAACACATAATAAATTATTCATTACAGTCAATTATTCAAGCCAAATGTTTCTTTTTTTGGATATGTTTATGACTTTTACCACGAAGCATCTGCATAACTTACACATTTTTTTTCCCTCCAAATTTCAACATGGCTATTCAACGAATGTTATTCTTAATATGTTGTCGAATGAAGTATAATAAAACAATACATAATCATTACTAGGTATCTTCATGATAATGAGTTATTAAATATTCATGCCTTAATTATTAAATGAGAAAGCAACAGTGTTACAAGTAATTTTTTTTTAAGTTCTTGACTTGCCAGAAGCAAAGAAATAGATAAGGAAAATATATCCAAAATTTCTTCATTGGTCAGTACCGATTCATTGAATCAGCATTTAATAACGCTGAACCTTTAAATATGAACTTAATGAATGTTAGACTGTTTGATGTTTTATTCACACATGAACGCGTGCAAGCAAGCTATTGTAATTTTTATAATAAAACAAATTATAATAGTTGAGAAAACGGAGAAACCCTATTCCAAAAGTATAAAAAATATTATTTTCTTTATTAGTAAAAATTCTAATCACCAACTACATCCCAATTGTTAATAAAAAAAAACATCTACATTAACAAAATACTAATTTCCAACACGTAACTTATTACATACCAAACACACACTTTAGTATAATTTAAATATTAAGAATTTTATAGTTTACATATTATATTAAAATATCTTATTCAATAATTATCATTTGGTTAATGGATATTTATGTGCAATGGGTTTTCCAACATAAATTATTTGACTCACACTCTATTAAATAATGAAAGCAGTAATTTTGATTAGCAAAAAACGAAACAAAAAAATCGAAAGACCTTTACCCGATTACATCCCATGATCTTCAAAAACCTTCATTCAAATGCGTATTTAAAAAAAAAAAAGTTGAATAAATAAATAAAAATTTTAGAAAATACCTTTAAGATAATGCTCGAAATCATTTTTAAGTTCAACATTCCATTCTCTCTATGATTTTATAATCTATATTTTTAATTCGTACTTCAAGTTTGGTTTGATATCTTGATATTATCAGAAATTTAAATTACTGGGAAATGTTTTTTTTTTAAACTTAAGGTTCCTTTTTCAGGAATCGTGTTACCTTTTTCTATTGCATGCATTTTTGGATAAATCTAACAATCCAGACTCTTCAAAATGAAAACCATTGCATTTTAATTATAAAATATTGAATATATATCTGAATTTTTCGCTATCAAAGATAATAATATTGAATATATTAATTTTTATTTTCATCCTTGATTAAATTTAATTCTAATACATTATTAATTAGAAACTACTTAAATCTGATTATATACCATAAATAAACTGTGACTGTGTACCATAAAATCCTTACAACCTATTTCCCTCAAAGAATAAGTCCCTTCTCAATTTAAACTTTTTTTTATTTGAATTTCCTCGCTTTCTCTTATCTACTAAAAATGCTCATCCTTCTGTACTATTTGCTTCTTTTTTGGTAGAATAATGATTAGAATGGTGAATTTAGTTTAAAAATAGCCTCGTTTTAAATTCAAATTTTATTTTCAGTTTCCAAAGAGGGTGTATTTCTAAGATTTTTTTATGGAAACAATTTCCAAAGTTAAAATTTTCCTTAATTATAAATCAAAATTTAAATTAAGAGTTTTTCATTTTTTGAAGTAATTGTGGTGTGTTTTTGGGGGGGGATTTTACTGATGTTACGTTATAAATATATTTATAATATATCGCCAATAAAATTCGACGGATATTATTACTGATTGTATGAAGATAAATATATCAGATATTATTTTAACCTTCATATATATCATCAGAAATAATATTTTATGAATACTTTATAGCCATATAAATGACTGATACAATTTAGAAAAATTTACCATTTATTGGTGACTTTTGTACAAATTATGCTATTTCAAGCACGAGCATACGGAGGTTTGTGTTTTAGGTATACCATAAGGTTTCTAGTGTAACTTCGTTTATGAATGAGATTTTTGCCTAATCTGTTTCGATATTATTACTGTCTAGGAAAGTAAGGTAATCCCCCCCCCACTTTATTCTTGGAGGTGGTAGAGGTGGGATTTTATCACAAATTTTCTGCAAATTTGCGACATATTGTACAGATTTATGCTAAAATAATTCAGCAGATACACAAACATCCTCATCATCATATTTGACTCAACAGCTGAGGAATTAGGGGACATTAAGGGCTGGAAAATTAAGGGACAAGACTTTCTTGTCTTGAAAGTTTTTTTTTTTGAAAAAATCTTTCTTTTTCTTTCTTTTTCTCCAAAATAACCCGCATCTTGCTTTTGTCTGCTTGTTCCTCTCTCCTATCACCTTAAAATCCGATTCAACAGAACCAAGCCACCGTACTTTGGGTCTTCCTCTTTTCCGACAAGTAAAGGGCTTTGCAACAAAAATATTCTTCACTGGAATTTTTCCATCCATTCTAACAATATGAGAAGCCCAGTTCATTCGCTTTATTTTTACATATTTAATGATATCAGGCTCATTAAATTCTTATAAATTTCAGAATTTATTATTTTGAAATTTATCATTCAGAATTTATTATTTACTCTTATAAATTTCAGAATTCTTATGAATTTCATCTTCACAATAGGCCATTTCCTCTGACATCACCTTCTGAGAACATTTCTCTGAAAAACTACTATTGTATATTCTCCATTTTTAGTTAGAGACCAAGTTTACGAGTCATACATTAGAACAGGCCTAATGAGAGTTTTATAAATAAGAAGCTTTGTCTTTCTTGAGAATAAGGAGATCTCAGTAAAGTGTGAAATGGTATGGACGTTTTGTTGGCCAGTGAATATCATTTTTGATCTCACAGATAATACCATTTTTTGCCTTAACCCCCAATATATATATATATATATATATATATATATATATATTGTGGAGATATTTGTCAATTATTTTCAAGTAGAATTTCTGCTGCCATGCATATACGAAATATGACATTGGGATCTGGATTTTTCATTCAGTACTGTGCATTATAAATAATAATACAACTTCTTGATCCTTTAACACCTTCAAACTTAAGAAATGTATTCACAGTTCAAGTGGCATTTTTGTAATAAAATTAACATATAATATAAATGCATACAACATTTGCATACTCTAGCCTATATTTCTTTAAGACTTCAAAGCAATGAAAGAGCAAATATAAAATGACAAAACTTATTATTCTTCCTCGGCGGTCCATAAAAACTACTTTCAAAGTGTGACACAAACAGAATAAGCCAAGTGGCAGTTGATGAACAAAAACAAAAGAAATACCCGTCCAGTCTCGCCCCCCCCCCCCCCTCTTTCCCATGTCAACTGCACAAGAATATTTAAGATCTGCAGAACGTGATAAATACGCCATTTGGCGTTTTAAAGTGTTTCTGGCTTATCTTGGCGACTCTTCATCTGACTTAAAGCGGGAATTTGTTTAGGGGAAAGAAAGAAAGAAAGATGATCGTACTAAAATCTTTCGGTACACACAGGTTAAGCTTCTCTGAAAATTGTGGTTGTATGTAAGCTTATCTAACGGACAAACAGGAACACGGTCAGCTGTATGGGTCAACAAGGTGTCGTGGTGAAAAAAAGAATTTTTATCTTATTTTTTTTATTTATTTGTAATGCATAGCTTAAAGGCAATGCATTCCAAGAAAAGGGAATTTCCATTTGTTGTAGGGATAAATTTAGGGATAAGATTTTCTGTTCTTAAAAAATGTTAATATCAAACAATATTACTGCTATTCGTGTTCTTTAGAGCTAATAAACTACGAGTAATTAAAAATATTTCCGAAAAATTAAGGGATAAGGAGCTAAAATTATTTAAAAAAATGTATATTCCCCCCTAAAGCTCATGAAACACACACACGCACACACGCACACACACACACACACACGCACACACACAAATATATATATATATAATGTGTTGCAAACGAAATAAATTTTAATGGTTGAATGCTTCTATATTTTCATTATAAGATATATATATTATATATATATATATAGAGAGAGAGAGAGAGAGAGAGAGTTTTTTAATATATTTTTCAAATGTAATCTACGTCAGGCATTGAACTGCATTTAAATTTAAAATAGTTCTATCTCTATAAATAAGTAATAAGGGATATCTATTGCTAAAAATATCTACCAGTAAGTTATTAATGGTAATATCATATTTATTACGTAATAACTTATGTCTCTAGCTAAAACAAAACAAAACAAAATTGTTCTATGCAATACGTTCTTCGAAGCGCATTACATAAAATAATTGCATATCGCATTCAAAGGGACTAATTTCTTTGTAATTTCTTATAGAGTTTTTTTTTTTTTTTTTTTTAAATTTATTATATTACATGTTTTATTGCTAAAACCTTCTTGTTGGCTAATAATGGCAAATTAATACTGAATTCATTCGACCCCAAAACATTTTGAAGGAAGCTAATTCAAAAAAGTAGTTCGAAAATCTTGTGGCAAAAATTGAGGCCTCACAACTGCATTAAAATTCTGAATAATTTTATTCATTTTCAGTCATTTCTTTATTTCCTGCATATGATTTACGGTAGTACATCAATCGATAGGTGAACAAAATACTTAATTTTTATATATGTTTTATTTCAATCCGGTTAAAAAAATGTAGGAAAAATTTATTATGACATATTTTTTAAAGTTATATATAAGTTCATTATTGGTGAAAGTAGGCATCAAACATACACGGGAAAACTTTCGGGATAAAATTTGGAAAAATGATCAGCTACGATATCTTATGGTTGACTAAAACAATGGCCTCTTTAGAGGCTAATTATTAAATTACATAAAGCTTAATAAATAGATGGTAAAAATATTTAAACATTAGACTTCTATCGACAAAAGCAAAACTTTTCATGTTTTGTTATAAAATATAAATTTTTCATATGCTCTTTTATTCTTGATTTAAAGTAATGTAACAAAATTTCTCAATTTGCATTTTGTCTCATTGAGATGATACATCTTAATTTAATTTGTAGCTATTAGCACGTTTGTAAATATTGAAAATATCCACGAGAAAAGGGAGCACCGTACACATTAAATTAAAATATGCAAAGCAAAAAAACAGAAATACTAGAGTAAGGAAAACAGAATCATTTTAAAATGTTTCGTGATTCAGGTGTTTTTTCTTCATAATAAATGTTACAAAATCTTTTATAAACTGTTTGCTGTATATTCTTTTTAATGTGAAGTATTATAAATAAGTATCGTGCAATTTTAATTAGATATAATAATGGCGCATTTATAATATGTAATTACATCAAGCGGAAGCTAATTGAAACTTAATTAAATAAAATTAATTAATTAAGAATAATTTAATATCTGTTTTAATAAAGTTATTAACCCAAACAATTACATCATGTACATCGCCCGATAAAAATATAAAAATTCAATAATCAAAAATAGATCATTAAATCGTACATGTTTATTACGCCGATTATTATTATCAATTAAAACTGAGCTCCACAGAATGATTTTAATACGTATTATAAGCATTTATCAGTTTTGATAATCAAGATATATATATGCAAATCAATAACACATAAAATAAAGTATGTAATAATTTAAAACAGATCATTTCAATTAATAATAAAGAATATTATTCATATAAAAAATTTTGCATAATTAATTATTACATATTAAAGCTTAACATTGGATAATAGTTTTATGGTTCTGTCTCTCAACTCCACTACAAAAGAAAAGCGCGCTCGAGAGAGGAGAAATCTTAGGGATTTTCCCCCAGTGTGAGATAAAAGGGAAAACAGGAGCAGGCATAACACTCACCTGTACTCCACACGAATTCTTCACATGCTCGCCCCTCCCCTCCTCTCCCTCCCATCGCGGCAAGCACATAATTCTCTGAATTCTCCTCAGAAGAAATGAAAACAGTTGGCTATCCTTGTAATCTTCAGATCTGTGGACATCAGATAGCCCCCCGCAGTGATGAATGGCTATCACTACGTGAGCCCTCCCCCCCCCTGCAATGTCCTCTTTACTATCCTTACTGTTCCTTCCCCCATCTATGAGTCCTTGCTCCATCTTCTCCAGCACAGATTGCAGATATATATATATATATATATATATTTGTTGTTTTTCATTTTTCCCCCTCTCGATGTTTTTGGGATTGAGATCATATTTTTAGTTTACGCTATTGTGAAAGCTATGTTAGGTTTTTGTTTTGCTGTTTCACGTGTTGGTCCGGGAAGAAATACAGTAAATAAAAGATTATAGTACTTTGCTGGATTTTTTTGTCACTGCTAATTATCAATCAGCTATTTAATTTCTTGAGGCTGACTGATGGAAACGAATAGGATTCGAAAAATTCTTCCAAACAGAAAACTACTCCAACAATAATCTAGCTTTACTGACGTATATGAAGCAGCTTATTTCGAGATGGATTATTAAAACTTGTTTTCTTGCATGGAGTATGGAATGCATGCGATACATTCGATATTTCTTTATATATTTTAGTGAACAATCTGAAGGACGCAGAGTATGATACAAAAGATATATACACCGTAACCACACAATCTTATTCTATTCGATTAATCAAAATGAATCATCGTAATTCATAATGCTATATTTTCATAAATAAAACACAGAATAATAAGTAATTATGACTGCTAAGGAAAAATGTGGAAGTTTTTTTTTTTTTTTTTACAAAGTGTTCGATATAAGTTCCTTTTGTTACGCATATAATGTCAAATTGATATGTAAATTTCTGCTAAACACGTTATAAAGTGTTAGTGGTAATGATTGTACAGCAGCAAAATTTCATTATATAAGTTGACATAAATTTGAGGGTAAAGGTGGCGCATACACTTTATCTTTTACAAACCCCCAAAGAAAGAAACAATATGGAGTTATATCAGGTATCTTCGTCCCCAGGTACCGCTGAAAGACATCTAATCCACTGCAACTGATCCAACGGCGAAGTAGCTCCTGTGAAAGCTTCTAAAACAACTTTCATGAAATAGGTTCCCGAAGATCCTATGAGGACTATTTTTTTCACAACATAAGACTTCCCTAGTTTTCCTATGTATTTATATATTACTTACAATTCTGTGTCGTTTATTTTTGAAAATATAGAATTTTGAAATCGGATGATATATTTTGAATAATCCCGTATTTTATTGAGATATCCTTCATTCAGGAAAAAATATTGCAATCTAGTACTTAAAAATGAAATGTGTGTGTGAGTTCAGTTTAAAAAATAAAAACATCTGTTTCAGAGCTAAATCCTAATCACCAAGACCGCTGTTTTCAAAACAAGTGAGTTTATTAAATCATCTCGCTCAGGGAACATTTTTTTTAGTTTTGTCCTACCTAAAAATTAGCATCAAACAATTTTGCCTAGTGGTGAATTCTACGTGTATGTTAGACATGCAGATATTCTTTGTATTATTATACAACGCATTTTGTATACTTATGCAGTAATTCATTTGTTAACTTTTAAACAATTTGTTTCTAATTTTTGGTTATATGGTCAAGACATATATCCACTGAAACTTTAGCGATCATAGCAACGACATTCACTAATAATTCATTTTTCTAAGATGAAACCTTAATATATTTGATTCTTCGACAAACAAGGTTTGCTACTCTTTTAAGATAACAACAACAGAAAATATTTGTACGTGTTTTTTTTTATATACTTACCACTTCTATTTTTTGTAAAGTGATTTAATCCAAGCCTAAACGTAATATCCAACCATATAAAAATATTTTTAACTATACATAATTTTTTGTGGTTAAAAAAGGAATCTCGAAAGGTGTAGTTAAATGCATACATGTAGGCATCTTAATGTGCATGCGCGAGTTTTTCCCTGCCTGCAGAAGCTAACATTGCAAGCAAAACGCCAGCAGAGAAAGTGGAAGTGAGCTCTGTTGTATTTTCGTTTTTGTTAAAATGATAAGCAAAACTTAAACAGTACTACAGTATTGAATTTCGTGCAAATTCTGGATATTCCGCAAGATTCAACAGTCCTTCGGCAACAAAGGAATGGATACCACACAGATAAAAGAGCAGTACAGCCATTTCAAGTATAAACTAACATGAGTGGAGAATGTAACATATTCTAACAGGCCTCTGTGGATGAAGGATCGTCGGATCACAATCAGAGAGCATGTAGATAAGAAAAGCATCAGCATCAGATCATTTCATCCCATTTTGATTCAGAATTTCAGCTTCAAGAGAATCTCAGTGAAGTTGATGCCAAATTTGACATATTTTCTACTCTCTCTATATGGTTTCACAAGAATTGCGGCTTTCCTCCAATCTAAAAATGTACCTGAAAGAGACCAGATTTTAGTCTAAATAAGACATTATGTTATGCAGAAAGCGACGAGCCAGCTGAGTGTCATGTCAAAAGAAGTGTTCCGCTGATAGTTTCAGAAGTGTTGGAAGAAGTGCGTGGCAGTCCAAACTGACTACTTTGAAGAATAGTGTAAAATTACTGTTATTGCGTTATTGATATTTATCGATTATCATATGTATGCGTGTTATTTACTACAGGCACTGACTTAATTGAAATAATTTTCTTATTATTTATATTTATAAGACCACCAAAGGGGTTTACCATCTTTAGATAACCTGTTTTAGTTCCTTATGGGATTTTCTTTCAATCCTTATGGGATGTTCGAGTGATCTTTCTTCTCCCCCCCCCCTTTTTTTTTTGGTTGGCGGTTGGTTTGGTTGGTAAATACGATTGGCGTTTTCCCCTTTCCCGGATACCTTAGTGATATTTACTTATTTTCACCCCCCCCCATTGGTCAACCAACCTCCATCCTTCTTTCACCTTATATCTAGATCCCAAGTATACATTTAAAACAATTTTCATAATACATTGATCACCTCTGAATGCACGAGTGAATAGCTCAAGTTGGTCAAATATATTCCTTGAGTCATTAAAACTAATATACTAACGAATTTATTTCAATTGGGCATGATTGGGGCCCCCCCCTTAATTTTCGTTTGCTGAACTAAAATTGTATTAACGCTGAAAGGCATTGAAAAGAATTTCTCTATTGATTCTATGTATAATAATATTTTCGCAACTACAAGAATGTGCCATTCATTTGCGACTTTTCAAAAAAGTCTGTGTCGCATAAATAATGACCAAATTCCCAATTTAAAATAACAGAAAATATATTTTTCTCTCAAAACAAATCTTCCGTTCTTGATTTCTAATAGAAAGTTTGATTTCCATTTCACATTATTCCCCCCCCCCCTGATGTTTTATTATCTTTCTATCCTTGATATCAAATGTTTAGTTTAAATAGATAGAACTTAAAGATAATCAAGAACTTAAAGATAATAAAGAATCATAACTTATTATATTTTTTCTCATTTTGCTGACTGCGGTAGCCAAGTTGTGATGGTTGCTAGCTCTGCCGGCGTTGTTTCCGTCGAGTCTGAGTTCGAGTCCTGATTCCACTAAAGACACACCGTGTAGTGGAGCTGATGCATGCTATGAAATGTCGTGGCTTCCTTTCTAGTTAGGGTGTGGTTCGCAAGTTTAGGGAGGAGGTGACAGCTCAAGTGTTGCTCTCGTCACTTGACAGAGTTCAAAATTATGAAGCCCGTTGCCAGTAGCCCTAATGATCTAGTGATTGTGTTTGCTTATTAATGTCGCGCTGAGAAGCAACATTAGGGCTATTGGTGACGAACCTCACAATTGTGAACTTCGGTCAAGTGAAGAGGACGACACTTGAGTTGGTCTCTCTCTCTCTCTCTCCAAACTTCCACGCCATGACAACAAGAGGACTTGAGACCTCGACCATATTTAATATGCATCAGCCAAAATTATACGGCGGGCCTTAAGTGGCATCAGGACTCGAACCTACGACTTGACGAAAACAACATGAGCCGCGAGCCCCTGACTATGGTAACTGGAATACCGCTGCCATCATGCTGCTTCTAAGTGCGACGTTAATAAAAAATCAATTAATATTTCCGTATGGAGGGGAATGTTTAAATTTGCAGGTCAATACTGAACACCATTGCTGAAATACAAAAAAGTAAAGAAATACGCATGTAAGCAAATGCGGTAACTGCCTTTGATGAAATCTGACTAATTATGAATCCTGCAACACTTCATGTTGATAACCTAGGTAATGTTTACGGTTTATATATATATATATATATAACACATCAATCAATAACTCCCGAGACTAACCCAGAGATGGCGCTCGTAGTAAACCAGTAACCAGGTCTTTCTAGAGTACTAACCTTTGCTTGAAACGTGTCAAAATTTTAAGTCGATCGGACCAGAAACAGCTGAGTTATCGAGGTTGGAGTAAAGTCGTTTAGTAGTTTGTTTAAAAAATGGAAAAAACCGAGTTTCGTGTTCTGATAAAACATTGTTTTTTAATGGGTAAAAACACCGTGCAAGCGAAACAATGGATTGAAAAATGTTACCCGGACTCTTGTCCATCAAAAGAAACGATTTTTCGGTGGTTTGCCGAGTTTAAACGTGGTCGTACCGACACAAATGACGCGGAACGCTCGGGTAGACCTGTGGAAGCCGTTACACCGGAAAATGTGAGTGAAGTGACAAATATTATAATGAAAGATCGTAAAGTGAAGCTCCGTGAGATTGCTGAGATGACACAGATATCATATGGAAGTGTATTTACTATCCTTCATGAAAAATTGAACATGAAAAAGGTTTTTTCCAAGTGGGTGCCGCGATTGCTTCCGATGGAACAAAAACAGCAACGAGTCGATGATTCAGAAAGCTGTTTATCGCTATTTACTCGCAACAAAAAAGATTTCTTGCGGGTAAATAGCGATAAAAAAAAAATTGGGGTGGGGGTGAGATTTGAAAAGCGTTGGAACGATTGTATCACCCTAAAAGGTGATTAACAAAAGGTGTTATGTTGATGAATAAAAAAAAAATTTGCAAAAAAAATGTTGTTTTCAATGTTAGTCTCGGGAGTTATTGATTGATGTGTTATATATAAACCGTAAACATAGCCTAATATATGTGCATATATATATATATATATATTAGGCAGGCTACTGTTGTTTTGAGTAGCATTTACATTTATTCAAATGCAATATTTAAAATTCCTCTGACATTTTTTTTTCTCTTGAAAAAACAAGTACTTACATATTCGTTGGAGTTTGATTCTGATTGCAGAATTAAAAGGTAAAATACCCCCAGATGGCATTTGCAACGTTATTCGAACTAAACTCATTTAATTGATTTTACTAATTTGATATTCATATGCTCAAGAAACTCTTCAATAGTGATTGAAATTAGTTTTTTTACAAAACAATTTTCAGATCATTATTGAAATCATGTTATGTTTGCAAAGTCTATGATATATGCAATGTTCCAAACCATATTTTTTTATCTCAAAAGATGATAAGAAAAACGTACAATTTCTTCTATTATTTGCCTGTCATCAGTTCTGTTAGTGAAGCCCAATTGATTGTTCGAAACATTTAAATTCTATTCAAAACTGATCTATCCAATCGAAAAAAATAAAAATCCAGTTATACAATATGTAGGATTATATTGATTCAACTCCCTAAAATGGTTTTTTTTGTCTATAATATGTCATCTGTTACTTAAAGTATTTTAGGAATCTAAATCCGGAGAACACAATGATCTGATTTTATAATTCTGAAAATTCGAGATATGGTAAATGAAATTTCGATTATTCTAAAATAGAAAATAATACATATGTTTACCATTTTTGCTATCAGTTGCTTTATTTCAGAATTGATTCATGTAAACTAAAATAATATACAAAGAAAAAATTCTTTAAATCTTTGTTTTGGAAAGAGAGAAAACAGTAAGTCTAAACAGGTAGTACGATATACAGTAGGCAAAATAATTATTTGTACACTTCCTTTTTAAAATTATAATAAAATCAAATAAAAAATTTAAGCAAAGAAAAATGTAATGCTTAATTTAATGTATTATAATAATATAAAAAAGCAAAAATAAAATAAAATAAATTGTTTTATAATTCAACCAACAGATATACGAAAATTAATGCAAAAAAAAGTATTTTTACTCTTCATTAGAGCGCTATAATTCAAAAACTTTTAGTTAAATAATACAAATTAAAATATTTTTGGGGAAGTTCTTTAACTTTAATTACCGTTTTTTTTTCTTCTTTCAAGATGTGGCATAGAATCCATTATCTTCTTCTGATGGATGGGTCTATTTTATTCCAAGCTTCAGTGAGATCGAATCCATCCAGCAACATCCATAAATTAATTATTGGATATGGGTCTTTTGTCAAAATATCCGTTTATATTTAGTTCAAAATCAAAAATATTTGGATATACAAGTAATTATTTTGCCAACTGTATATATGATTCAACGATACATAATTACTTCAGCTTTATAATTATTTTTCTGATGCTGAATAAAATTAAAAGTAATCTAATTTTATAGTTTTAATAAGAAACCTTAGTAAAATCTTATAAATTCTTCATAAATTTCATTAAAATTAATTCATTTGATTTTAATAATGAAGAATTTTAAAAAATGAATGTTGTTGAAATCTATATGATAATGTCTCTAAGTTTTACTTCAAAAGTAATATTGAAACACTTTGGAAATATCTCACATTTTTTTTTCTCATTATTTTATCTTTGAGGGGGGAAAGGATGAGTGAGAAGTGAGAGAGAGAGATAATAATGTTTAATGGCACAAAAGCTAAATAGTAAGGCTGCGCGAAAAAAGAAATGTAATTGTGATCTAACGTTTGAAAAAATGCATCAGGAGCTTTCCTTCTTCAGGTAAGTATGGACACTTTAGTGATCTTTTTGCTTTCTCATGGGGTGGCCGCGGTAGCCTAGTGGTCATGGCTTCGGAATCATGGCCGGCGGTTTTCGTTGAGTCGCACGGTTTCAGCCAAAGACCCACCGTGTTATAGGGTCTGATGCACGTTAAATCTGTCGGGGCTTAAAGTCCTCCCGTTGGCGTGGTATGGAAGTTAGGAGAGGGGGTTCCAGCTCATGAGTCATCCTCGTCATTTGACTGAGGTTCAAAATTACGAGGTCCGTCGCCAATAGCCCTCGTGTTACTTCTAGTGCGACGTTAATAAAACCAAATCTTTCCTATGGGGTTTACTGTCTTTAGTAAATGCGAGTAACGTGTCCCAGGGATACCCTTGCGATCCTTCTCAATTTCTGACCCTCCTTCTCGTCAACCAAATTTTTATATTTTTTTCATTTTTTTCAACTTCTAGATCACAGCTGGTCTTGTTTGACGCAGCTTTGCCCTGTCTGACTCTTGAGCGCCATTAAATTTCAACATCACTCATTCATATTTACATAAAAGCAACACGGCTTTCACTGCCATTTTGTCTAAATGTTCGTTTTCCGGTTTCCATCTTCTTTGTTGAGGAACAAAGCTTTTACCACTAATGTTTCAATGCTCCGTAACTTTGTGATTGACATTTCCCTCATCTTTTACAGGAAATGAAACAATCTCCTTACACTCATTAAAACAGAGAGGGATCCACTTCATCATACAATGTTGCAGATAGGTTACATTTTTTGCTTTAAAAAGCAGATGATAATTATATTATTAATTTCGAATTTTTTTTAATGCATACCTTCTCCTGAAAACTTGTATTTATCATTTTCTATAACAGCTGTTTTTCGCAACAATTCAATTTTTTAAAGAAATGTACATTTTAGTAATAAAGAGTTTATTAATGGAGTGAATTATTAGATGTATATGGATTCCCAAACAGAAATTAAACTTAGGTATTGTTTCTGGAATGAGAGAGAGAAAAAAACTCACTATTATAGCCATTTGTTTAAAAATTAAAGCTCGTCTTTGGTTTTGTAAGATATATATATATATATATATATATATATATATATATATATAACATAATATAATTTTTTCATGACTAAATCATATCCGGGCTAATGCACAATCGACAATATAAAGATTCAAATTTCACCCTACAAGCAAATTAATGCTGTGTAAAATACTGTCCTTGCTGGTACTCAAAAACTATTTGATTGCCTTCGTCGTCGAAGCATACTCAAAGGTCACAAGTTCGCCGCCAGAGCAACAAGCTGCAATACTTTTCTTTTTTCGACATCCAAATGAATAACCAACAGCCAAACTAATCCCAATCTCAACCCCATCAACCATTCATAACTGCATGAGAGAATAACTCATAACTGTTTTATAACCCGTCACATATTGCACAACCCCCATCAATATTAATAAATTCATTGGAGAAAAATCCACTCTATAAAATACCGCGATCTTTTTCATGTGGAGAAAACAAACCACTTAATATATCGTAACTCTGATTCAGTAACCGACTTCATTCATCACCGATAGCTAGACAAAAGAGGCCATCGAGCATCAACCCAGCTGCGAGGAGTCTTCCAGATGGGCACCCGATCCTATTTTTTTGACGAGCCTCCCGTCATCTTCTGGAAAAAAGTGAGTGACAGACCTTTCTTCTTGCAACAGCTGTCTGAATGATGGGCAGACAGTTTCGCTAGCGAGTTGAGAAGTTAATTATCGAGAATCTCTGTATATGCATCTAACCGTAGAAATCCGCCAGGGGAAAAAAAAGAAGCTAGAAATAAAAGGTAGAATCATTTCGTAGGACCAGACAGTGGGTTTACTCAATGTCATACGCCTGTATATGGATATGAAATATGGATGAGATAATTTAGAACAGACAGGATTGAAAGAAAGGAGGGAGGGAGTCACGGTAAAGAGCAGGGAAATCTATTGGATTTGAAGCATACGTGGGTTGACATTTTGCTACAAATTTCGTTCCGATTTGTGCTGTTGAATGATTTTTTGTACTGAAAATTATAGATAGTTCGTGTTAATACGTTGTCAATTTATACTTTGATTTTACTTTTTAAACTTTTTTTAGTAACTTATTAACAGTTTTCACACAAATAGTTGAATTATAAATATTTAAGCAGATTTGTCTTCATTTGTACAAAAATACGGAAATCAAAATGACTGTCTTTGTAAAAATGTAACATTCAATATTAATTATTTTAATTATCTTAACCACATAATTCTTAGGAAGCTGAATTCACACGAGAAGTATGGACACAATAGCCCAGTTGTCATTGTTGCGGACTTGCGGACTCACAGCTAGAGCTGTTTTCGTCGAGTCGTGGGTTCGAACTCTGATGCCTCTATGGACTCGTGTGCGGGGCTGATTCACGTTAAATCTAGTAAAGATCCCAAATCCTCCCATTGGTATGTTGTGGAAGTTTACGTAAGGAAGTTCCATCTCAGGTATTGTCCTCGACTCTTGACTGGTATTCATTATTACAAAGTCCGTCGTCAATAGCCGTCATGTTTTTTTCTTCGTGCGACGTTAATAAATAATCACATCACATAAGAAGTATTAAGAATTAAAACAGTTCTTTTATTAATTAAATGGGGTAGCAGTAGATGAGTTGTCATGTAGCGAACTCTCTGCCGGCGTTTTTTCCGTCGAGTTGTGGATGCTTTTAAAGATCCCCCGTGTAGCGGGGTTAATGCTCGTTAAATCTGGTCGAGGCTCCAATTCCTCCCGTTGGCATGTTTAGAGAGGAAGACACCAGATCACGGTGAACATCCAGTTAACTTGACGGAGGCTGAAAAGTACCAGGTCCATCATCAATGGCCCTCATGCTCTGCTTCCAAATCTGATGTTAATAAACAATCAGACAATTTAAATAGTTTCACAAGAATTTCAGTTCGTGAAAGTGGCAAAAGCAAACCTTAGCTTGAAATAAAAAAGATTGATTGAATTATGAATCTATTAGTTTTTCAAATAAAGAAATTAATAGTTATAATTGTAAGTAGTTAAATTAGAAATAGTTAATCAAATCTGGTTTTACTAATACAACAAGGATATAGGAATTAAAATAATCGTCAATATATGATGTCCGATCTTAATTTGTATAATTGCCATTATAACTAACTTGATTTTAGGAAAGAATCGTACAACTACGTTTTTAATTAAATGTGTTTATGTGTTTATCAACAAAATATTTCACAAGTATCTCAGTATTAGACAAAAGTAAGCCCTATTTGGGGCTAAACAGATTAATATAAAAAGAGAATATCAAAATGGCAAGAATATAACAAATGAAGCCAAATAATTAGTGAAGCCAGATACACTCTAAAATCTAAAGTTATATCCTACACTCCGAATTAAAATGCGAGACTGCCCACTAAGGTGGTTGATGATATTCTTCCTTGCAATGCAAAATATCGATCTCTCCTCTCGACTGTAAGAACATCGTTATATACTAAACAATAAATGCAGCTCACTTTGTCAATAGGCATAAACAACTTAAAGCAATTTTCGAGTTTCTATTAAAAGAAGTAAAATTGGCTGAGCAAAGTAAAAACCTACTTATAAAATGAACGTCACAAATATATATTATAAGATATCAGTAATAAACCCCTTTGTGAAGAAACCATTTTCCATAAAGAATCATTTGAAATTATCCATCATTGCTAAAATACCCACCTTCCATATTTCATATTACGTCTTTCAAAGGCAATTTTTATACATTTATTAGGTATTTCTTGTACTAAATTTTTTTTAAAATTTGTAGACAATTTCCCCTTTTTTTATTTTGCCTTTAATATAATGGAATTAAGTTTTGAAGTATGAATGTTATATTAGTTTTCCAGTATGAACGAGTATTGTCGCACGTCGGTGTGGTTTAAAAGTTTGGTTTAAACATTAATTTCAAGCTCCTCATAATTTTCTTAAAAAATATAAGTCATTGATTGATTGTTTTTATAAATGTCCCTCTTAAAAATTATTCGAAGCCTGTTGGCGAAGGACCTCATTATTTTGAGTCACGATCAAATGAGCCACCATTTCCCTTTCCGAATTTCCACACTAGCCAAACTTGAATCTCGATAGATTTGGTAAATTTTACCTCACTACAAAGTGGTGAGTCTTCAGTGTCATTAGGGCTTAAGTCCCCGACTCGATTCAGCAACGTCGGTCAGGGACTCGCGACCATGATCACTAGGCTACCATGATCATCAGTCTTAAAAGTGAGTGTTATCTGAGGGATTTAGCAGCTGCATAAGTCGTGAGTTTGAGTTCTGATTCCTCTAAAGACTCGTCGTATAATGGATTTAATGCTCGTTAAATCTGTCGGGACTCAAACATTTCACACTGATGTAGTGTAGAAGTCTAGGCTGTAATATGCCAGCTCAGGTGCCATCCTCCTCGTCATGGTTCAAAATAATGAGGTCGGTCACCAATAGTCTTCGAGTTGTTTCTAAGAGTTAATAATTAATCAATCGATTATCACTATTTTACGACTACATATACGCATTAAATATTTTTATATATAAATTGAGAGAGAGATTCCTTAAAAATTATAATTTGTCTATAATCCCATTAATAATATATATAAAAAAAATTACCAATTTTAGAAATTATCGTATATTACTATCAGGAATTTATAATTGTAAAACTGTTTAATTCAATTTTTTTTGCGAATAATTCTTTGTAAAATTACATAGAAATCTATAAAAATTTACTGTGTTTTTCATGCGATTTTTTAAACTAAAAAAGTGAAGAATGTAAATCAATAACATATTTCTGAAGCATAAATGAATCATTAATTTCTGAATCTATCAAGCCGCTTTTATTACTGATATTTTTCATTATTAACTGCAGCCCTAATTACGAAGGATTACAATTGATAAAGGATATCAGTAACTATTATAAAATCTGTCTAATCGTAGTGATCTCTAACTTAACAAATATTGTTTAAAAAGGCAAACAAAAAAAACGAGATTGTACTATAACGAAATTTATTTCTGTAACTGATATCATTGTTTATAAGAGAGCGAAGATTTTAAAAAATTTTAAATATGCACTTCAAGACAAATGATGTAATAACTAAAGATGGAAAGATATAAACCAACAATGACAATTAATCATGCTGCAATATTATCTAGCAGAAAACTGAAACTCGTGATGATCGCTATAAGAATGTTAAAATTCGTTGTCATGATATTTCTCGGAAATCCGGTTTGAAATCAGAAAAGAGTCAATTTAAAATTTTAACAATAGACAAAAGGAATAGAGAAACACTAGATAGGTTTCTCTATAAAAACGAAGGAGTGGCTTTTTAATAACTTATTAATCCAATGTTCGAAAATGATGATTAATATTTTTATTACTGAAATTAACTCTATTATGTTATGACAGAATATGAAAAAGAGAATTTATTGAATTAAATAAATTGCTATTTTATATGGATTTTGAAAGAAGTTTTAAAAGCATTACGTATTTGATAAGCTCAATTTTATCTGGAATAATTTAAAATTATGATAATTCTCTTTGATGATAGTATTAAAAAATGATAAGAATTTGGGAAAACTTAAATTATTATTTTCAGAATAAACTTATGAAATATTTGAAACCTGAAAATACTCTAAAAAGGAAGTTAAGTTGATACTATAGTTAATTTAATTATTTTCCCAATCATACCTTCAAAATTAATAACATACGAGGAGGGTTTAAAAAGCAACCACACTGGGAATGGGATATAGGGCATTAAAAAGGAGGTAATTCACGCTATTGTTCATTGATAGTTTCTTTTTCCAAGAAGTCCATGAGTATGACCTCCTTTACACACACCCTCCAAAAAAGTCGCCATATATTTTCCGAAAATTCAGACCATCTTCACCTTCTTTGGAGCAGATTCACAATAACCTATTGCTTTGATTGTTGCTTGGTTTTCGGTTTATAATGATTAATCCAGGTCTCATCGACAATGATAATTCGAAGAGACAGCATTGAAAAACAAACAACTAATCCATGAATTAGTGTAAAATTTGCTTAGCGACATTTAACAAATGGTAACATCAACTTATCTAAGCAACGACACCTGTTAACAAGCTATTTTTGAGCTACTCTCAAATATTTTATAAGAGGGGGAGGGGGGAAATGACTCAAATTGAAATAAATACTATATTAAAATATGCTCCCTGTATAATAATGAATTAAAAATATGGGATTAATCTCGTTTTTTTTTTTTCCATCTGAGAGAGAAATACGCTTTTACATCTTCAAACCTAGTATCTGTAATATGTATGTGTAAACTTCAGAAACAATCGGGATGTTTTTCTTATATGTATATATATATATATATGTGTGTGTGTGTTTGCTTGCGTGCGTGTGTTTGTTCAATTTATATTTTTGGCTTTATAACCATTTTTAATAATATATTTTGTTGATAGGGATATTTAGGTCTGTAATTACAGAATGACCCTGCTTAATAGTCTAAGGCCTGTTGCAACATTCAATATATAGTATTCCATTTTATGTCTTTTCAAAAAAAAATTTGCTTTTTAAAATTTTTTTCAACTTTCATATATTTTTAATTTCTATGATATGTAGTTATTTTTTTTATACCTTATTTGAATTAGAATTTGAATAATTATAAAATTGAGAGTATTCCATGTTGCTAGTTAATACACCCTTTTGTCCTGCTCTAACATACTTTCAATTGAAATTTTGAAATTATTAACCATTTAATGAGACTAAGATGGCTGTAATAATGAAGGAATACGTCACAAAGTTGGCATGAAATATATATTTAGAAAATTACAAGTGTTTTTGTGTTTTTAACCGAACTTGTACTTAGAATTGGCATTTTAATGTGTTTCTAATAGTACTTTTTAATACTTTTTCACATGGAAATCTAATATACTTTTTCAAGGAAAACAATTTTGCCTTTTAAGTCTAAAGCTAGAAATTATACTTAATTTAATCCGCTAAAAACAAATACTTTGTTTAGTTCTTCAAATAAAATGAGCAACTACAGATTACACCGAATGAAAATTATGAATTTTGCTAGAGTGATATGTATGTATAAATTTGGGAAGCAATCGGCACGTTTCTTTGCTTCTTCTTGTGTATATATATATATAATAAGTGTTTCTGTATTCATTTAATATTTTTGGTTTTCTAACCATTTTTAATAATATATTTTGTTGATGAGGATAGTAAAGCCCGTAATTATAGAATGGCCCAACTTAACAATCTAAAACCTGTTACAAAATTCAATGTATTGTTTTCCATTTTTATGTCTTTTCAAAAAAATTTGTTTTTTAAAAATATTCCAAATTTTATATATTATAATTTACTATGATGCGTGATTTATTTTTATATTCTTTATTTGAATTAGAATCTGAATAAATCCACAATGAATTACGAAATTAGAATAATTAAATGTTATCTCATTTTTTGCTGATCAAATTCAAATCGAATTGTTTTCTCAGACATTCTTCCAAGAAAAGTCTCAATTTGCATTTCTTTATCCAGTAAAATAGTACTGGACTTTAAATTTGAACATCGTTCTCCCCTGATATCCAGTCGAGGTCTCTTGCTTAAATATTAAATGCACAGTCACACCCGCTTATTACAGCACAAATTCTTGATTTATCGCAGTTATTAATATTCAAAATTCTTAACCAATATGAATTTTAAAACAACACAGAAGATAAAATAAAAACTCGAACGAATGCATTATTCAATCAAATTCATCATTTACAGAGCCATTCGTCATTTGCATACTAATGCCTAGAAAATAGATTCTATCTCGACGTAATGCATTTTTCAGGGGTGCGTAAAGGAGTGGGACGGAGACACGCATAATATAAGTAGACGATTCATAATATCATCAGATAGACAACATCTCTTAAACTCCACTCCTTCCACTTTTGTATTCATTGATTCGTAAGAGAAGACCCAACCTTCGAATTCGAAAAGCGAAATATACCCAAAGCGCCTATTAACACGTGACGCTTGAATATTTATGCAGTGGTCTTTATTCGAGTTTATGTGTTTTATAATTACTTCTTGAAATGTGTCAGCTTTTGATGTATTGCGAGAACAAAATTAAAACATCGGAATTGGAGTCAAACAATCGACCATCAAAATAAGCTTTCAATTCAACACATTGATTACGGGGTATTATTAACGGGTATAAATTAGGATTGGACATGTCGCTTTATTTTTTTCAGATTAATAATAAATTCTTGAATACTTTTAGAAACAGTCTAGTATATGCCACTAGAAAACAAAGAGCGAATTTTTATGTGTGATTTTTAATTTTCGTTTTTAAGAAATTTTATTTTTATTGAATTTACACTATAAAAATAAAAGTAACATTTAAGTTAGTTAAGTAACTAACTTAAGTTAATAACATTTAATCAGTTTAATTAAATAACATTTAAGTTAGTTATTAATATTTAAAGAGAAAAAAATAATTTACCTAGATATTAAGGAAATTTAAATCTTTGGAAATTTTATTAAGTATATCTTAACATTTTATATAATTGATTACTTTCACTTTCCATTCCTTTTTTTATAAATAATAATACTATAAATAAATAAATAAAAATATTGAACCTATGATATCATCATCACGAAATATTTAGAATAGTTAACTATAAGTGCAATGAGAGTAGAGTCATTATTTTAAATATGTTTGTAATGATTCTGAAGGATTTGAGATTTTTCAAGATTCCCAATACACCTCTTAAAATGCCTCTTACACCACCTCTTAGTTCCCGCGGGAGATGATAGATTTCATAAGATTTAGTTTATTATTTATTTCCAAATTTCATTGATCCTGCTATTGATCACGAATAACTGACTTAAGGACACTAAAGCTACAAAATCTTCGATTTTTTAAGAAAAATATTTGTCAGTGACCCATTTCTTCTGAACATTTTGATGCCAACATTTTAACTGAATTTCCATAGTTATCGAGAGAAAGAAAAACCTTTAATTTCTTTTTACTTCATTTTTCAACTTTAACTGCGTGCATTTCTCACAAAGCAAAAAATTTTAACTTATGCGCAAGATTTTTCAGCTACTATTTATCATATTAGTTTGAAATTTCATACATATATTCAGAATAAAATCCTTTATGATTTATACATCAATATTTAGACAAATTATTAAGGGAAAAGAATTTGTGTGGATTTCAATCAGATTTTCCCCCTAACTTTTCAAAATAGTGACTGTATTAAAAAAATTCTAAATTTTTTAAAAAGTATGTGCAACTTCAAAACTGAACATTTTTTCTACTATATAACATTACTTTCGTTTGTGGTACTGGTTTACTTTCGTTTCGTTTGTTGTGGTTTTGGTTCGTTTGTTTAATTACGTTTCGTTTATACAAATAAGTGGATCAATGTTGAATATCAGAATCTAGCACGTAGTGAGATTTTTAAAAGGCGTAAAATTTATATTTTGTATTAATTTAAAGATTTTTTAAAGTTATATCAAAAATAATGTAAATAAATGGGAACATTATATTGTAAATGTTTCGAATTTCCTTATTGCTTCATTGGTAAGTTATATTTTGAAAAATAGTGTTTTTTCGCCGATTCGGATAATTTGTTAAGAGTCCTGTGAGACCCCTTAATACATTTTAAGTTATCATAGTAAGGAATGGCTGGAAAAAATTACACCAGATGCAAATTTAGGTGCACTACCGACTATTTTTTGCTTTAATTTCCATGTGGCAAGGTATCCAACAAAACAGTAGTTGAATGTTTTCAAATTTCAAGTTATGGTTTTTTTTAGGTGTCAGTGATCAATGGTTAGATGAAAGATTTGTATAATTTAGATTCCAATATACTCATTGAACCTTGCTAATGGCAGAAATCTCAATGGTAAAAACTTATAATGAAGGGTGAAATTGAAAATAGTGAAGTTATTTATCATTTAAATATGAGGCACCGACGTGATTCGCCGACTTAGAACCTTCAATGTAGATGTGTTTAAAAAATCGAATGTAAATATTTTGCGTAGTGTCCGATTTCTTAAAATCTTTGAAAGGAACTTTTGAAATCTAAACTCTCTTCATACCAAGGTGAAACACCCTCGTTTGCTTTCAGCACAAAAATGTTCAATAACACATAGCCCTGTCATTGATATGTTGTGGATCGTAAGCTACTTGGATCTAAATATCTGTAAGGAATTCAATACGAATTCCTTTCTCCTTATTTATGTTCAAAATTCTTTGCAGGTTGTTTATACTGTATTTTCAATAGACTTTTTTGTAGTAAAATATTTAATTGAAATTGTTGCACATCTTTAATTGTATGAGAGTGTTATTCTTATTATCATTATACAAATACAATATATAATTGTATTTAAGCATGATCAAGAACGATTATCAAAAGTGATAGTTAATTTTAAGATAAATAATACTTGCAGTTAAATATTAAATTAGTCGTACTATTAATTATAATTAAAAATTTATATGGGACTCCCATCCCCTAAAAAAACTTAGTTTTTCAAATATCGATTTTAGCTGCTCTTATTCTTTCACTAATTTTTTTTAAAAATATCTAAATGTTGGAGAAAGAGAATAAGTTTTTAAACTTTTTTTCTTTGAAGAAATCACATTTTTTGTAACATTTCTTTCAAAATATTAACCATTCGATAAACATATTTTAATGATTTGATTGATATATATTTTTTTTATTTGATAGAGATAGATATTTCCCACCCACATTTCAAAAATATTATACTAATAGCCTGATAATTATCCAGATTTTCTTGATTTATTACTTCCATATAAAAGATTTCCTCTAAAATATGCTAAAGGAATATATATTGACCCTTTACTTATTAATTCCTTTTCAAAATTCCAATGACTCACCTTTGATTGTTATAAATAGTCATATTTAGAGATAGATGTAGGTTTTAATTAAAATGAAGTTTCAAATTTTATTTTACACTAAGAGTTATGCAATAGTATATTTACACAAAAAGTTAGTTGTCCGAAAACTTCAAATGCATATTCCCATTTACCGCACTAAGTCATTTCCATAGAAAATTCTGCAATTCGCGTGTTTGCGTTTTAAATATTGCAAATGTAGTTATACAAATAACAGTGACAACCCGCCAAAACCAGTTCTTATCTACCGCCACAAAATCATTTTTTTTTCCTATTCAATGCCCTTCAAACAAAATTTTTCCATTCCATCAACAATTCATTCGTATATTTCCATTTTGCACAAAATGTACATTTTTTACAATTTGCTGTCCGTTTCAATCACAAGCAGCATGCGTCACAACCACGAAAAGATCAAAAATAGAAACTTTTCAATGGACTCCAAAATACGGGGGGTACAACCACCTACGTCACTAAAGAATAATAAAAAGTGGCATCACGCCCCGATCCTCCGTGCAATCCTCCCTCCCCCTCAATGTCTGTTTGAAGAAAGAATATCGCAGCGGGTCGCTTGAGACGTTCATCATTCACAAGAATGTTGTCAAGCTCCGGCGCTTGTCGATGACAAGTCCCTGGCCATAAAATTTTTTGAGAGGAATACCTCACATGGAGGTGTTTTTTTTCACTCAGGAATCTGTCTCTCACAAGTTGTTCTTTTGGAATTTTCTGCAAAACAAGACTACTCAAGATGCCGTAACCAGAGGTGAAGCATTTATTTTTGAAGAACCAGTGTGTATAGTCAGTGACATGGTATTTCGAGTTTGCAAATAAAAATATTCGTACTGAACAAAAAGAATGATAGCTGACGTTAGATGAAACGAAGTTTATAACCTTAGTTTAAACTCTTTTTAACATCAACGCCAATTCAAATCACCTTTAAGTTGTTGGTTGGTGGTCACGAGCTGGTGACCGGCGTTGTTTCAATCGAGCCTTATCTTGTATTGGAGCTGATGCCCGTTACAACTACTGGGAGTCGTCTAAGTCCACACGTCGAGATGGCGGAGAAGTTTGGCGAGGGGAATACCAATTCGGTATCGTTCTGGTTACTTGACCTAGGTTTAAGATTACGAGGACTGTCGCCAACAGCCCTCGCGTTGCTTCTAATTTCGATGTTGATAAACAAAAATAACCATTCAATCAATTAGTTATTTGTTGACCTTTTTTGTTCAATATTACGAGATCAGTAACCCTCGAGTTAGTCTAGAGTAGAGTTAATTCAAATTAAAATCAACAAACTAATTAATGGATTTTTCATTAATAAAAGTAATTTTATTTGAAGTATTAACTAATTGCATTAAAGCTTAATTTATTACATTAATTTAGCTGTAATATTATTGCACGAAATACATCACACGAGATATATTGTAGGGTATTGTTTCTAAGGTCATAACTTTTGTATATGTGAGCCGATTTTCAAAATTATCGTTGAACCTAAAAACTATATGTATCCTTTATGTAATACATTCCTATTCTTTGTCCCGAGTTGTTAGTGATGTATTTTAAGAACTGAAAAGAGGACGAACCCTGTAGAGAGGAACGTAGAAGCAGCGAGGCATTATTGAACCCGACCTTGCACCTTATGACTTATACCTCTTCCCGAAGTTGAAGGAATACTGTAAGGAAGATAACCTTCGTTCTGACGACGATCTATAAACTGCCATTAAAGAGCATTGTCGACGACAATCACCGGAATTCTTCTCTTATGGATAAGCCCATATAGTCACGCGTCGGCGCAAGAGCGTAGAATAAATCTAGGGGGTTTAAGAGATTACATATTATGAAAATCGGGTAACATATAAAATAGTTACAGGGCATAGGAGGCATTGTTTTTCAATCAATCGTATAATTATTAACTGAATCAACCAACATCGTATAATTGCTTACTGAATCTACCAACATCGTATAATTATTTACTGAATCTTTATTAAAGGTTCCTTTAACTATTACAGGAAATTAAAATTTAAGAAATTTAATTAAAATATGGCAGCATTATTGCAGAATATCCATGCAAAAGACGTTAATAATTTATTGAGAAATACCACATAATTTTTTTTACTGGAAAGATATTAAAAATATTTTGAATTTTACAAGATTTCATAGCTTGT
This sequence comes from Nephila pilipes, assembly GCA_019974015.1. NCBI lineage: Eukaryota > Metazoa > Arthropoda > Arachnida > Araneae > Nephilidae > Nephila > Nephila pilipes. The sequence goes on along the minus strand of BMAW01049878.1, from coordinate 237,952 downwards.
TACAAAGAGTTAACTTTTTTTTTTATACTAAGAAGAGGCTGGTCGGTTAAGAAGTTTTATTTTTTTTTAAATTTTAAAGAGAAACAAAGTTCCCTAAAATTTTGGAAGTATCCCGACTCCGAAGACACTAACATTATCTATGTTTTGGTCTCATTGTTTTTAAGCTATTGTACTTGCACGATACATTCTCCGGAACAATAAAGAGAGTTTAATTTTATATTAAAACGCATCCTTATATTTCTTAATAAATCAATTTAAAATGCATAAAAAGGCTGAAATTTTGTTACTCTCTTTTATATCACTGAAATAAACTTGAAAAAAAAAACCCATAATGATAATAAATTCTTTCTCATTCAAAATGAAAAGTTTCTATGTTAAAAAAAGACACCAGAAATGGGTGTTATAAATTGTTTCAATAACTTCTTTTTTTTAAAAAAAAAAAAGTATTTTGTTGAATGAGCAATTTAATTTGAATGTATCAACTTCATGCGGAGCTCGAGTTTGTTTTATTCTTGTAAATTTTTTTTAATTCTTTTTATTACTGCCCAGTTATTTCAAATTTCAACAATTTTTAATGTTATATTTGAATAAAGTCTTATATTTCAATTTTTAATATCAAAAGATAATTCCTACAAGTGTATTTAACTGAATAAATTGCAATTTTTTTTTTTTTTTTTTGTCTGTAAGAAAAATTTGTAATTGTGTTTATACCACCGAAAATATTTTATACAACTTTTAAAACTACTTGATTATATACCCACAGGTTGATAATTATTACATATATTTTCTAATTAT
>BMAW01049878.1:223044-237147 GCA_019974015.1 Nephila pilipes | reverse complement strand
ATTATATACCCACAGGTTGATAATTATTACATATATTTTCTAATTATATACTTAATGAAAATGAACCATTTTTCAACAGAAAAGTGCTGAGATTTCAAACCTTGTCATTTTTTGTGAATTATATTTTGCTGGTCAAAGAATAAGCTTAAAAATAAAAATAACTACCCACGTCTATAAAAGAAATTGTTTTTCAGAAATATTTCTGTTTAATTCCAGTGATATTAACTGCTAAAAAAAGATTGGATATTTTTTTTTTTTAGTTGAATGAGCTCTAATAAGCAGATAATTTACTATTTTATTGGTATTTAAAATACAAATTCTGGTATATTGTTTCTCTTTTAACTGAATTGTCATTGTTCATTATTTACACAAAATTTTTTCCTGTTTCCTAACTGAATCAACCAATCTTATATGAGCAGTATGGATTTATGTAGCATAAACCTTTAAATCTGAAAAGAAAAGAACTACTTCTATGAAATTTGCTTTGCCGTTATATGAAATTTACTTTTATGATAAGCCATTACGAGGAAGAAAAAATGCTTTTTATGATTTTCTTTTTCGAGAATCCTGCATGTAACCTTAAAATCAGTTATAATTCAATATTATTTTTCATACCAAGAATTATTTGCAGCCTCTTAAGTTTCAAAAAAGAAAAAAAAATATTTCCGACACATGTCTTCAAAATCCACATTGTCAAAAAAAATTGATTTTTCTTTTGACAAACAAAATACCCCCATCTATCACGCATGTCGATTTTATTCAATGAAAGTAAAAATTTCATCTTCTTCGTGGCACAACACCCTGCGCAAAACACGAACCCATCCCAATCTCACCAATCAGTATCAAGTATTCTCTCTTCACATCAAACTTTCTTTAAAAAAAAAAGGCTCATAATAAAATTCCATTTCCATCTTCCACCACAAGTATAGTCTGTGCATCAAAAAACACGTCCCCCTCTTTACAACAACTCCCGTCCACAGGTGCGCCAGCCAGTCCCCCCTCTCTTCAATCGTGGAAGGAACACACTGAAACCTATCATTACGGGCCATGCCTTGCAAAGAGATGCTAATAAAGTGTGGGCCGTCTGCCTGTACCGCCCATTCGAAAAGTAGGCAAGTCCCTTGTATCCTGCGAAGGGGTACCGTAATTACAGATCTCCGTGCACCTATAAAGGGGGGAGGGACCGATAGATGGAAAGCGTCTGAAAATACCTCTCACCTTCCCCCCCTTCTTTTTTTTCATTTTCTTTTTTCTTTGGCATGTGATGTATGCCTCGTTATATAGTCTTGTGTTATCGGTAGAGAAAGAGTTTGGGGCACTTTGCTTGTTTCTTTCTTTCTTTTGAGTTTTTGTTAAGATCCGTGTATGTTTTGTGTAAGGTTGGTCCTATGAGGAAAGAGTTCTTTGTAGTTGGACAAAAAGGTTGTTTTGAAAAATGAAGAGGTCCTATGACTTTATAAAGAAGGTTGCTTAGAGGACAATAGATATTGCTTTCCTCAAACTCATTTGTAGAAAATTAGGCCCTTTTATGCCATAATAGTGCTGCAGATAGAAACCAAACTTCTTAAATCATATCACACTGATAGATTAACTTCTCTTTCCTTGTTTAATAGAAAAGAGACAGAAGAAAAAGATATATAACCGTAATTCCATCTATTGTGTAATCAAATTGTGAATTTTTTCCTAACATGACGGAGTCCTAATAATTTATTTCATTTTTATATTTGTTACATATGAAGAGTGTATAGAATAGCATATCATTTACAAATCATCAGAGAATAATTAAGAAAATCAGATTAAGAAAAAAATTTAAGATTTATCATCATAGTATTCAAAAAGGAATAAAAAAATAAAGGTTTTAGAACAAAATTTTAATTTTTCCATTAAAACATGTTTCTCAAACTTAAAATGTTTGACATAGATAGGCGAATGAATTTTAAAGTAAATAATTGAATAACAGTGAAAGCGACTTAATTATAAGAGTAAAGTTACTTCGAAAATTTACATGAAAATAACGAGTATTCGTTCATGAGATGATGACGAAAAAAAAAATATTTATATTCCTTACTTTGAAAATAAACTAGATCTGATTTTAAAAAAATAGCATTTTTAACATTTTTCTTTTTTATGAAATATGAATAGATTGATTTGATTTTTCCCGTTCCCATGTATTGTATCTCACATTTTATAAACCTAGAAAAAGTTTTCCTACTCTAAGAATTGTAGAGAACCAAGGTATAATTGTGTATGGAAACTATAATTTCTGGCTAATAGACGGTGTAGAAATCACTGGCTATTTAAAGCCAACAAAGAATCGAAATCGAACTTCATCATTTTCGAATGCTGTAATTTTACCTTCAACTTTATTTACACAGTTTGATTTACTATTTTAGCCCATATACCACAGTTTTAAACTCTTTTCAATATAAAATTTTACTTTTAAACAATGCGATTTTAAGGAATTTTATCTTTCGCAGTCATATACTGATTCCATATATTGTAGCATCGCCTTGTTGGCGAAGCATAATCACATCTGGTTCTTGCGCCATTAAACACCACTGTCCTTCATTTACTATACATAAAATATTTCTACTCATAACGAAATAAATCATCAGATATAAATATCAATATATTTTTTTCGAAATTGTTTTACTCTGATCTGGTGTTTGTTTGTTTTGCATGTAGGACAACTAATTATTTGACAAATAAGTTTTATTGCAATTAAAGTCAACGATTTTGTTATAATTATAAAATTTAAATAATAATTCCATTCATATTTTAGTAATTAAATATCTTATTATATATATATATATATATATATATATATATATATATATATATATATATATATATATATATATATATATATATATATATAATGTCTTGTATTGTATATATATACATTGCACACTTGATAAGTTTTACTAATAATCCAGCCATAAAACACACATCATAAATATAAATGTAAAATAGTAATGTTATTAAGATTATGTATTCACAGAAGTATTACGAACATCAAGAAATGAAATAGAAAACAATTTTAAGGCAGTGAATACTACCTGTTAAAAATAAAAATTAAAAAAAAAGGGAAATATAAAATTCTCTTTTCTGCTTCATAGAGTCATATGTGGATAGTTTTTTGCATATTGTTTCCATGAAAACTGACTTTTTTTTAAAGTTTTTTTTTTATGTAATAATCTCACGAGATCTTAAGGAACTTGTAGAGATGCAATGCTATACTATGGTTTAAGAAACATAACAAAGCATTACAGTGATTTACATACGTAAAATCTATAGTTTATATTTTTTTATACTTTGATTTTTTTTTATCAATGATTGTGTTTGCAGTTTTTAACCGACTAATTTTGAAACGGAGTGAAATTCACAAACTGAATGACAAAAAATAAATATTCAGGCTGTTCGAATCTTTTCATTTAAATTTTTGGTTGGATACATTTTTTATGTTTAAGTATTATTAAAAATCTCTGTATGAAAAGATATACAAATTTCAAGTAATTTTAATTAGTCCTATTTCGAGGCCAATTTATATGGGCTTTAGTAGATTTTAAAAAACATCTAAGTTTTTTTTAATAATACCGGGGAACAGCATAACCGTTATTTTTCTGAGTAATAAAAACTTTTGTCTTTCGATCATCCAAATATGTTTTGTTTTTATGACAGTTAAATCACATCGAAATTTGGCAGTAACAAATTACGAAAAGACCAGAACAATTAGAAGCAAGTCGTAAAAATTAATTCACTTATAAACGTTAATGCTTTAACTAAGAGACTTAAGGTAGCTGAAATGTCTTCGATAAGAAAGAATGAAATTATTTTATGCTAAGTTCATATATAATCCTCACTTCAAAAAAAAATATATATATATATATAAAGAATGAGAGTCATATTTTAACACTGAGATGTCTTTATATTTAGATATCTGTTTTCGTAAAGAAAATCACATTTATACTCATAAGTAATTATGCATGAGCACTTTTTTTAATATTTAATAGCTATGTTTACATTTGCAAGTCATTCTTATCTTTAGATAACATACATCTTGCATAAAATCAACTGCATTTATAACTTTGAAGCTGTACAGTGCATTTAAGATTTTATAATGTATATTACTTAGTATTTATAAACATAATATTTTATACATTGAAAATAATTTTAATTCCGAAATTTTGGATTAATAAAATTTTAAAAATTTTAAGATTCAAATTTCGTTTAATTTCTGTACAAATGCTGCGCATTTCTTTAAATTTGGTAGTAGAATATATTTAGAAAAAAAAATTACTTAGATTGTTTTGGAAAGGTTTTCATTTTATAGTGTGGAAAAATATCAGAACAATAGATACAGTAATTTTTATGTTATATTTTTCTTTATGGTGCGGCCTGATGATTAATATTGTTAAAATTCAATTTTCCTGCCTTCTATTTATCAAATTCTCATGAACATCTATAGAATCAACGAAACATCCTTTGTTTTTTAAAAATAATTTTTTAAAAAAAGTGCAAATTGTGAAGCATTTCTGGGTTGTATGTGTCTTTGCTAAATCGCATTAGGCCCAATAACATTAAATTATCTTAAATTCGCTAATGATCTAAAGCCAACAATCCCTTCGACATTTTTCTCTCGTCAAACTAAAAGAGAACACTTTCCCACATAAGTCATAATTCGCTCAATCTGAATCAACACGGCAGACCCCCGCGGCAAAAGCAAAAGGAGGCAAAAAGAAAATAAGATCAGGTCCTTGTTTTTAAAAGGACTGCTAATCACACGTTCCGCGCTCATTTACAATTTCAGTCTAATCTCCACCGAGAATTTGACAACAAAAGCAGTCTGCTCATCATTTGTCGGCTCTGTCGCTGTCGCCCCGGGGCACCAACCGCTTAAAACATCCCCTCCCCCTCTTTCTTATTTCCGACCCTCCCCCCCTTCCACATCCTAACTTCGATTCGAAATGGCATCTGCATCTGTGGTAGCTTTATGTGCCACGCCAACTCCCCTCGAACAAGAACAAAAAGAAAAACGAACTGAAAGAAATAGAAGGTAATCATGACGATAAAAACAAAACAAAAAAGCAAAGCAAAAGACAGAAAAGGTGTGCCCAGTCGAAATGCTCGGTCTAGAAAATAGCTAATAATATCTTTGTTGGTGCCCAGCATTGATTACCCCACAACTAGAAACTCCTCGAAATGTGGTTTTTATTTCTTGCGCTTTTTTATGATCGCTCTGTGGGCGGGTCTGCTAACACGCAAACGCATGCGGACATGGTTGAGGGTGATATAACAAATTGCTGTTTTGGTCAGATGCACTTTTATGTCCTGGTAAAGGACCTGGGGGATATGCTTGAGAATTCCACCAATGACGTTGGATTACGGAAGCCTGAGGATCATTAAGATCTTGCGCCAATGGTCGGGCCACAAACTCGTGAATATGGAACGGACCTCCTTTATGGCATCAGACCTTGAACAAGATTTCGCGATACACACACACTAAGAGAAAAAGGGGGTTGCCTCCGCTTTAACATTCAGGTACAGCTTCGAATAGAATCTAGAATGAGAATTGTTTGTTCGTTCCGAGGGGCAATTTGGAGTCTATTACGGCGGCACTCCCTAATACTTAGTCTCCAACCTTGGGAAGCTAGGATTCCGTTTTAATTGTGATGAGACATCTCTTGGTGTTTTTTCGCTTTTTGATGGAACGCCCATTCTGGATGTCGGATTTGGACCAATTGCGATTGACAGCTCGTCTGTTTTTTAGCTTGTAATATGTGATTCGGGTGTAGCTGGGGAGAGGTTGGTGGTTGGTTGGTTGGTTCGCCGCCCAGAAATATACCAGGTGGGTTCTGGAGAGGGAGGGAATGCGAAAGGGCTTGTAATTCTTGAAATTATAGGTTTCTTGAGTTTGCTCCTTGAATTTTTAAAAAACCTTGCGACTGTCTACCTCGAAGCAGATGGAAATGTCTGCTTTGAGCAGAGGGAGACTGTGGTATTACGATTCTTGGTAAATCTCCGCGTGCACCTTCATTAAGATATGTAATTACACATAATATAAATAATGAATATCAATTTGACATTGAAACTAATAGGAGAATCGATTAGTGCCATATTCTGAAATAAGAATAAAATGTGATTGAATTAAACATTTTGGAAAATATAATTAACCATCAGTTGATTTAAATAAGAATATATTCTCAAACGATTATAATCCCCCCCTTTCCAAAAATATTATCTCATTTGGCACTATTATCTCAAGGTTATATTACCTCGCATGGATTCATTAATTAAGCTTTCATTTTTGAATAATATTATATATTGTAACTTTTTTTTTTTAAAAAAAAAAAAAGATTTAAATCATGATAAACAATTTCCAGTTATTCTATAAATATTTATGCTTTAAATAGTTTTTGCAAATTAATACGGTTTTGACTTTTTAGCATCTTTCAACGACTGAAAATTAGACAATAATAAACCAAAAAGGAAAAGATTAAAATATAATGCATTGGAAGGACGAAGAATTACTTTAAAAAAATAGTGAAATAACCATGTGAAGATTTTAACGAGCAATCATTGAGTTTCAAATTATTATGATGCCACAGAAAAGTTTGATTGCAATCAGTAAAGTCATATTGCTCGTATCCGTCTATCTATACATCTAATCTCAATATTGAAATCTAAATTATTTTGTTTTATATATTTACATCATATTTTAAAATCATAACTACTCCCTGTATTTAATTTAACTTTACAATTCTGTGCACATCAGACTTCACGAAGAATAAAAAGTTATTTAATATAATTTCAAAAAAAAATGAAAGTTTTTTTTAAAAAAAGCCTGTTGTAGTTTCATCACTTCTTTATTTGAGGATATCGGAGTATTCGATGCTTCACTGAATAGTAATGCCTTCACGGCTAAAACATTTTTATTTGCTGCCCAATTTTCAAAATTCTTGTAGTACCTGAAAGTTACATGCATCACGTACATAATGCATTATCCACTGTTCGACTTAGCTCCCATCCCTTTCTATGAACTTGTTCCAAATGGTTACTAGTAGGGCAAACCCGTCGGAGGAGAGTTCCAGTGGTTTTTATCGACACTGGGCTGGGGGTAGCTTTCACCTCATCGCCAAAACAAAAAGAAAATTCCCTTATTGTGCTCTCTCATCTTTGGGAAGTGGCTGAAAGCCACAAGATTGGGTGTAATAGCACTTCGCTGATTCAATCTCATATACAGGTGGTTCGCAATCTTCAGTTATCAGCACTCCAACGACCTGATAATAAAGAAAACAAAAACATTAAAAAGATAATGTATGTAGTTTTCAGGTACGAACAATGATTTTTAGAATAGGGTAACAAACAGAAAAATTTATGACCTTGAAGCATTACTCTTCTGTCAAGCCTCGTAAAATTAGGAATACAGGAATGTGATTAAAGTAGAATATGATAGAGTAACTTCCGTGCAAATTCTAAAAGGCAAATCATGTTTTCTGGTTTCTGTATGATTACTTTTTAATGAGAATATATTTCTGTTATTTACAAGAACAAAAATTTTCTTTTTACTTTTATTCTTAAAAAATGTTTTAATTGTGAAAACTTTTCTATCCGAATTTTTTTGATGAATCCATATATTTTTATTGATTGTCATGTAACCAGATGGAATAATTCCTGATATGTTTTTTTTTTCATTAAATAACTTCTTTAATTACATCTAATTAGAATAATATGAGTATATGTTGGAGTTTTCGGCCAGTTAATTTTTTCCCTTCATATTTCAAATTTATTTTACTTTCGTGCAATATAGATATTTCAAATATTCCTCTGAAATATCTCATAAAAATGGTACTCAAGAAATTTATTTCTTTTATTATAATGCCCTACAAAGGCAAACTTTATATTTAAAATAGAAAAGAAATTCTTTTAACATTTCCTAACAAGGAATCCAGAAACAAAACCACAGATAATTTAAAATAATGCACACGAATCAGCTTTTATAGCTGTTCATCTCTCATAGAAAAACAGTTCTTAGATTTGGCTACATTAATTTAATTGATTTTTGTTTCAATTTTGGCAACAATTTTTGTATGAGAAGAAAAGAATTCCAACTTCCCGCCATTTATTCCACCGAAAGAAAGAACAAAAGCATTTAAGTAAAAGACCACTATGTATAAACTTTTCTTTATTTAATAACGACAAAAAGATAAACTTAATATGAATTTATATCCCCTTTAAAACAAATTATTGCATCAAAAACAAATGACTCGGCAGTATGCCATTAAAGAAATCTTTTTTTTTTATTATTATTCTCCTTCTTAAAACGCATTTGCCGCCATCTTGATAACAATGAAACCTCAGTTGTTGGAGGAAAAAGACTCCAAACACTTAAAACTGACGCTTAGACTGAGAATTAAAGACCGGAGGGTCGGGAAAAAAATTTTTTTTTTTCTCCATGACATAAACCCTAAGTTACGATTCACGAAATATGCATAGGAGTAGGAACACGCAAAAGCGAAAAAATATATGGCGTCCCAGCACGATTCGAATCCTTGTTCTGGGCAAAAGAAACATTCGCAGATAGATTTTTGGATTGTAGATCGCAGATCCGTTCATCGCGCTTCTTTTTTTTTTTTTCGGTGATGAATTGATACTCAAGTGACGATCTAGATTTACTGGATGAACAATGTCTTTCACAAACGACGACAATGTATCATGCTTATCGTCCTTTTTAATTTGACAATGATGGAAGCTTCGTGTTTTAGAATGAAACTGATGTTCGTATAGAATGTTCCTAATTCTTCATGACATCTAGAAGGATCAAAGGACATCATAATTTAACACAAATGTTGAAAACTGCAGGTATTGTTGTTGCTAAATTCGTAATTTTAATGCTGATTAACATTTTAAAGTTTTCATTAAGAAACTTAATGAGTTCCTTTATAGATCAGATGTGTATATGTGTGTGTTTCATTTACAGTACTGCAGTTCTAATTTAACAAAATTTGAAATATTAATGGAATGACATTTTATTATACCTTCGATACCCATCTCTCCGAGCTAAAATTTAAAAGCCATTTAATTGTTTCATAATATTTTACTAACATGTTTTCTTATAAATCAAACGGTGTGACCAGGGTTTTATGTGTATTCATATATGCTATCTTTATTTGTGCAAAACTCCAAAATTTGGTACTTTTTATTTATTTTTTGATATTTATTAGCCTCCTGAACTGCTAATTGTTTCATTTAATAGTTTACCGTGTTATGAAGATTTTTGTTATTTCTTCCAAAACATCTTCAAGTAATACATATTTTGATGAAATTTTGAAATCAACTGAAAATTCTAAGAAAAATGTAAAATATTCGAAAAAATTATATGTTTACACAGAATATTTATAATGGTCCTAAAAATTGTTATATGAAAATACAGTTAATATATGATATATACAGAACGGGGTTTTGAAACAACGTTATCGTACATAAAGCGCTTATTTAGAAGAAAAAAAAGAGAAGATTTTATGCAAATTTTCACTCTCAGATAGCTCCTACATTTACTTTTTATAGTTCGTTTAAACTTGTAATAAGAATTGCCATATTATTTCGCTCCTCAGCAGAATTTGTGATGAATGCAGCTTAAAATTTTTTTAAAATTTTCTCTTAATAGGATAAAACAAAATATACTTTAAAGTAGATTTAAAAAAGTTCTAAAAGACCATAAAGCAGATATAATCGGGATACTTAAAATAATATTTCAATTAAAAACAGTTAAAAAGATAGCAAAAAAATTCAACACTAATGCAATAATTTAAGCAAGACCATTTATCAAAGCAAAGCACTCTTTCATGTTTTATGCTAACTAATTCATTCTGCATATCTCATAACTATTAAAGCCGTGTGCTTGCAGAATATTCAGTACATGATTATAGGATTCTTACCACATATTTATGTGATTTTACAATCCTTTCTCTTTATCTCGTTGATCCTTGAAATACAAACAGAAAACATACATCTGCTATCACTACCTACATTTTTATCGGAAGTTGTGTTAATTGTCCAACTATCAAAACAAATTTAAACAGGATATCATCTAGTTATATTTCATAACATCCCTTGAATAAAATTTTTGATCAAGAGAATTGATAAACATGTCAATTTTTCATTGAGTGTGACAAGTTAAATTTTTTTTATTGTTCTAATATTTCATATTGATGAACATAATATTATAGTCTAATATATCTGATAGTCCAGTTTTTTTTTTTTTTTTTTTATCTAAATTTTGACATTAATGAATGATTTCTTAACTTTTTTGTACCTTTAAAGCTAATACTGTTTTGCTTTGATGAACATAATATTACAGCCTAATATACCTTATTCTCCCCCCCCCTTTATTTTTCATTTGAGTTTTGCGATTAATAAATGTTGTTTTAAAACTTTTTGTCTCCATAAAAGCTAAATTCTTTTTAGTTACTTACAAAATAGATATCTTGAAAAACTGAACAGCATTTTATCACATTTAATAAATCATGATATCTATCTGTTCTTTCTTTTGCTTTTTTTAGCAATTAATTTGGAATTATTCCTTCCGTATTTTCTTAATTAAAATTCTAAATTATTAATAATACTCTCTGCCATTCGCACTATTAATCATAGAAATTTAATTAAGCTTAATATATCATTTCCCTTTAATTTACATTTTAAAATCATTTTTTAAGTTAATAATTTTGTTGAGGCTTTATGTTACGCCATACTTTATTGTATTGCTAGAGTGTGTGAGTGAACTGCAAGTTTATGTTGATCTTTACAACGGTGTATTTATTAGTGGAAGAATATGATGGTTATCTTCTTAAAATTCAAGATGTCGTGATTTTTTTTTTTTTTTTTTTGTAATTAAATAGCTTTAAAATATTAGACAATAAAATATTGCTTGAAGAGTTTCGTTCAAAATATTAGATCAATAATATCAATATTCGGAATCTGGCCAATATTTCAAGTAGATTAATTTACATTTTCCCAGTATTTTGCATGTGTTTCACAATGAACAGCGAAGGATGAGAAATAACATACCTAAGTATTATTGTGATCTCTAACAAAAAAAATTGATGATAATGTATTACACTATTGAACTAAGAGATCAGGTAGTTTTGAATCACACATAACTATCTTCTGTAAAAATAGTACATATGCGAATTGAAATCAGTATAATGTGTTTCTTCGTTTCGAAAAAATTTTACTTACTTATTCATGCAATTTTTTTTTTCTTTTCGGTCTTTTATAAAAGATCTAATGGTACCAGGGGTGGAGAAGAGATGTTTCTTTCGTGGAACCGCGTTCCATTTGTAAAATGTCAAAAGTGTGAAATTTCTTCACAGAATATCAATTAGCTGGGCTTTGAATTCGGAATGCGTATCTGAGATTATAGAGAATAAGGAAGGCAGTGAACTTTTTTTTTGGACAGCTTTTTCCTTGGCGGCGTCGGCCCAGCAGGGAACAGCACCACGCGGGTGTTCTCTGCTGTTCCACACAAAAGCCCCAAAATCGAAATTGCTTGAATGCTAAATGCGAGGTTGGGGTTAAAGTGTTTTAATAAAGTTTTATTGTGCAATGAAATTTCTTTTCGATCTTTCCGCGTTATGGTTTTTCTATCTACTTTTGATGTATGGTCTCTTCCGTCTTTTATTTCACCTTATTTATCCCCTTTTTTTCAATATTAGTTTCTTTCTTTCTTTCTTTTTTTTTTTTTTTTTTCGTAGAAGAGAAAATGCCGACTCGGACAATGCTTTCAATTGCATTTGGGTTCGAATGGAGGCAAAAGGCTTTTTTAATGTAAAACTTTGTTGCCATTTTGCATGAAAAAGAAGTTATTAGATCATGTATTTCTCTCTCTTTCCAGAAAGGTTATGAACCTTTAGAAATGGAATCAAATGCTGTAAATTTATTTCTTAGTGTATATATATATATATATATATATATATATATATATATACTAAGCTTCTTTTCTGAGCTTGCTCCTGTATAGAACCTGTTTCCTTCTAACTGATACCTTTGCTCCCTGGAATACACAGTAATAAAACGACAAATTACGTGAGAAAAAATGGTTTCTTTGTTGATTATTCCAACATACAAAGAATTTTTCATCTGTGCGATTCTATCCTTATATGAATTTTAAAAAGTATGTATCATATGATCATTTTTAACAAAGCATTCGTGATATTCTGCTCAGCGTAATAGAATGTCTTCATGGCTTAAATCTTCCAGGCATTTGTAATCAGTTTAGGCTAAACTCAAAACAGACATACTGTAAGCTTTTCAATTGGTTCCTATGATGTATCCTCTGCAATATTTTGAACAACATGAAGATTTCTCAAAATCATCTTCTACATCGAGATTTAGATCATTCACATTTTAATAGATATGGTGTGATGGACTAAATTATCGTTCGACTTGAGAGTGATTTTGATTGCTTATTAAAGTCGCACTTAGAAGCAACATGAAGGCTACTGATGATAGAACTCGTAATTTTTAACCTTGGTCAAGTGACGAGGACGACACATGAGCTGGCTCTCCAAACTTCCACACCATACCAATGGCAGGACATTAAACCAAGACCAGATTTACCGTGCATCAGCCTGACTACATAGCGGGTCTTGAGCGCCATCAAGGCTTCAATCACGACTCGCAGAAACAACGCCGACTCTCGAGTTTGCGACCATAACCATTAGGATACCACGATCACTTGACTTGAAAGATACTTAACGACAATAACAGAAATGAAAATGAAAAATGGAATGAAAGTATGTTTTATCAAATAATGATGAGGTATGTAACTGCCTTTGTAATTTTACATTGAAAACAATTTATACCTAGATAGCAAGATTTTCAACTATGCATTTCATGCAATAGATATTGTTTTTTAAAAAATTTTAACATCTTATTAAGCTAGCAAAAAAAAAAAAGTTTATATTCTGCAGCAGGGCTTTTACACAACAGTTATTATTTCAAAATTTAAACAAGTCTCATTTTTTTTAACTTTGATTATTTTGAGGCTGTTTGTACTCTAGGGGCTAACAAAAAAATTTTTTGTATTACCGAAAGCAGTGATCCTCAACCATTCTGTTATTTTATTAAATTACTATTCTTATTTTTATTTTATTAAATTATTATTCATTTCTCTCTTTCTTTATTAAATTATTATTTATTTCTCTCTTTCTTTATTAAATTACTTTTCTTAGTATTTTACAAAACGATTTCATTGTTATCAACATTCTCCTTCTGATGATGAATACAATTGTATTCCTTTCTGTTATTTTTTTCCCCTTAGTTTTACTTTTTTCCTACTTATAAATTATTTAAAGTTTAAACTCCTGGGCAAAAATAGATTCAAAAGTTCAGTTTCATATTACAAAGCAAGATAGCAGAGGAAAGCCTGAAAGGACTACGGAACTTTCTTCGCATCCTCCGCTCACTCAAATATCATACTCGTCACATCTCAAGCATCATTTCGGGTTGAACCGCAAGTGTCCTCTTCGTCACTCGAGATTGTGGCTCAGAAATTCCAGTTCCTTCACCAATAGTAATCGTTTAGCTCAAAAATGACATTTATTCGAAACTAGCCTGCTTAAACTACACTAATCAAATGACATTAAAAGATAAGCATTTGTAAAATTATCCTTAAGCATGACCGTTTTTGCAAACCAAATCGTCACACACGTTTACTGCTAAGATTGTTGCAGGTTTGTGACGTTCCGGTGTCGCTACTAGCGCATAGTGATCTAATTAAAGTTAATAAAATTCAGTCATTAAGTCTAAGTCAGCACAGAATCAAATTCTTAACTAACTTTTATTCTTATTGATAAAACAATCAAAATTAAAATATTTATCATACCTGTCCACTACTAAATATAAATATAGTAAAATACTACTAAGTCTTACCACTGATTAGCCGGATCTGAGTTAGTACAAAAGGTGTATCCATTCAAGGTGAAAAACCTTCCAATCTATCCTTTTGATACTAACTCTCTTCACTTCTAAAAATGTTGATAAATCTTTTTCACTACATTTCAATATTTCTATGTTTATTTACATAAATCCTGCTTCATGCAT